>MINK01172709.1:0-13358 GCA_001735545.1 Phormia regina
AAAAAAAAAAAAAAAAAAAAAAAAAAAAAAAAAAAAAAACTTTTTTACTTTTTTTTTAAGTGGAAAAATAAACTATATTTATGTTATGTTGCTTTAAATTTTCTGTTACAGAATGAGAAGGTAATTGCAACTCTACTACAACTCCAACGCCAAAAAAAAAATGTGGCTTTACTTGCATCATATTAATTATAAATGAAGAGTATTCCACATGATTCTATTAACATTTGCTTTAACAATCGTTTTTAAATATCGATACAAAATTAACATTAACCATAAACTAAACTTTGAACATAATTTAATTTTTACATCTTTATTTATTTTTATGTAAAATTTTAATAAAAAAAAAAACAATGCAACGACTGAGTTAATATAATTTATACGTTGCGTAGCTGTCAGTTGAAGTTGAAGCGAAAGTATTGTATGTATGTAGTTGAGACTTAAGTTGAACGGTCTTCATTTATCATTAACATGATGTTAGTGTTAAATATTTTATGTGAGGTGATGAGGATCGCGAGTAAAGCTACATATTTTAAAATTTCACTCATGTTTTTGTAAAAAATATCGTTACATATGGTTGTTGTTGTGTTTACAGAAATCGATGCAACTTTGAAATTTTACAAGGGTCTAGCAAAGTTACAATTTCCGAGATGAGTACTTTTATTATTTTTCTTTTGCTCAAAATCATCAGATAAATTGCATGTTATTAATTAAAAAATCTCTTATTTTTTTCTTTTTATTAATGTTTTTATAAACATTTTTATAATTTATTTTATGTTTTTTGTTTTTTTTGTTTTATTGTTTATAATTTATAATACTTTTTCTTCCATTGTTTTGTCCTTAGTTTAAATTAGAAGTAATTTATTAATATATATTTGAATTCATTTCTTTTTTTATCATTAACTGAGAGTTTCATTAATTTATTTTACTTTTTTGAAAATTAAAAAAATATTTAAATTAGTACATAAAATTTACAAAAGTTTTTTTTATTATTATTTATTTATTTATTTTTTTTTTTATATTTGTTTGTGATCTTATGGTTTATTATATTTATTCCCTTAAATCTGTATTTATTTTATAATTAATTATAATATTTAATTTACTATATTTATATAGTGTATTTACAATATTCAATCACTTGTGCCTTGGTGCTTAGATTAGACAATTTCTATGGGAGGGTTGGTTGTTAGGGGGAATTATGTGTTTTTTTTTTTTTAATTATTTTTTTTATATGAATGTTTTTTTTATATATATATAAAAAACTAAACAATGATCAATTTAATGTATAATGTAATTTGTTTGCATGATTTTTGTACAATTTTTTTTTTTGTTAAAGATTATTTGGAACTTCTGTAATAAAATACGGAAAATTTAAAATTAGGACGGACGTTTCTAACAATTTAAAAAATCAATTTGTTTTCTTTGTTCAATATAAAGGGTTTAATTAAATTTAATAATTCGTTTTCTACAAAAAATAAAAAAAAAACATAGATTAGAATGTTCATTTTAAAGTTAGTGATGATTTTTTTTTTAGAAATGATATTTTATTATGTTTCGTTTTTATAAAAAATGTATATTTTACCATAATTTTATTGGTTATACTAAATATATTATATTCAATTGTGGTTTATTTATATGATTTAAAGTATTTTAAAAATAAAAAAACTTAAGTTTTTTAAAAATAAAATAAAAACAAACATAAATGACTAATTGAAACCTATCACTTTTTATACAAACTTAAATTAAAAGAATACTTATTTTAATTATTTAATTAATAAAACAATAGTTATATGCTTTAAAAAATATATATTAATATGGTACAAAGTATAATTAATTTGAAATAAATATTAATTTAATAACCTATGTATGCCATAAATGTATTTTTAGACAATATAAATTTAAAAATCTCTTAAGAACAATAATATATAATTAAAAACACTTGTTGATATTCTCCTTTTCTTTAGATTAAAAAAAAAAAGAAAAACGATCTTTTTTTTTATCCCGTGTATTTAAGTATGAAATCATAGGCATTCAAATCAAGAAAAATTTATTTCAGTTTTCGATGGAATAAGAAATTTTAAGGAATATTTGGTTACAAGAAATCGATAAATAATTTTATTGAGAATTTTGAGTAGGCAGGAACTTTCTTTTAGATACTCCTAAATTTGGCAAAGGAATTATGTTTGATATATAAAAAAAACAATGGTTTTTTAAGTGTCTTTCAAGCTGTATTGAATTTTGTTTTGGAAATTCTGGAGTTAGAGAGATATTTCCTTTCTAATTTCTTTTTTCTGACCAAGCGTGGGAAATATCGTTTAGATTTTTGATTGTTTTTAAAATCAGCAATTGGTAGCTATCCTCCTTATACAAAATGAAAATGTCTATACTTGCTAACGACTGGCTAACTTTTTATTATGGAAATTTACATACAAAAAACTTAGCCACTCGTTAGTAAGCATAGACTTTTTCATTTTGAATACGGCTGGATATCTTTAATAAATATCTAATCTATCGAAAAAGTTTTCTTTTAGAAAATCGTCGTATCCAATGACATTTCCTCGTTTTATTTCAATTTAAATAAAATTATTAGGAAATTCTTGATTTTTATGCTTTAAAATTTATAGCCAGCCAAATTTCTCTTTGTCGAACGAAAGTAAGTCGAACGAATTCGAATCATTCCTACGCTTTCGTTCGCTTAGATTTACGTTTTTTAACATTATTTTGTGTTTTATTTCTCTTTCAAAGTAATTATTTAAATTGTTTAAACATAATTTAAATTGTTTACTTAGTACAACTAAGTAAATAAACAAAATAAATTAAAAAAATAAACAAATAATAATAAAAACATTTTTCTTATTAATAAACAGTTTTTTGATAAAAAAAATCTTGTTTTATCGATACGATAAACACCTAATTGAAAAGTAAGCATGAAATGAGGTACATTTGCAGTGTCCTTGTGAGTAATTTTCTTATTCTTCATTGACTGATTTCGACATATTCCTTCGCAACGTTCGAAATACAGAAATCCAATTTTGTATGAAAACACTTACGTTTTCCTTCGACTTCCCGTTCGAGTAATTGTTCGCATAAAATTGAGTTCGAGAAACCCAAATCAGTTTTCGTTCGCTTATAAGGCGAAAGAAAGCATTCGTTCGACATAGAGAAACAGGCTATTAGATAATGTTTCAATCGCAAGAAAAAAAAACTGTGTGAAGTTATTAAGATTTGAAATAACTTTTCGAAATTGTATTAAAAATATATAGATATTAGAAAAAATCTGTTATATTCTGTTTAATTTCCTTATGCTGTAACAACATTTTAGCGAAATCACTTAAGGTAGGTTCAGACTAGTCAAATATTTTTAAACATTTCACATTTAGCAAATGTGAATTTAGCTGCCGTTGTGAATATTTTTCAAATTTTATATAAAACAGTAATGTATTGTTAATGACCTCTTTTGATCAATAATATGATTTCGCTTTAAAATTTAAAAAAGAAATCTTCACAAAATCTTTTTTTAAAACTTAAAATAATTTTTCTTGATTTGAAATATTTTTTTCTATAGTTTGTACTACAAACTATAGAAAACAAACTTTGTAGATTCGTAAACATTTTATTTATGTTTTAAATAATGATTATTGTTATATTTACTATTTTTTTTTATTTATATTGGTTTTGTGATAAAAGATTCCATTTTTTCATTTGTTTTTTTTTTTTAAAGGGTGATTTTTGTGATAAATTTGTTTTCGTTTTTATTTTTATTTTCATTTTTTTTTGGTGCTAGTCTACAAATTTCACAGTTTTAAAATGTGAATTGTGTGCAAAAGATCTCAATTTTTTGTTCTATTTTCTTTTCTAACTTCGTTTTTTGTTTTACACTGTATTCTATTTTTTAATTATTTATTTTTTTTTCGGATTTTAAGATTAGACTATAATTTATATATTTATTTATGTATATATAATTTTAACCTACGATATCTAAGCTTTGAGCATCAGTAACTGTAGTTGTTGTATTTGTATTTGAGGGAGAGGTTAAATTATTTAAACAAGCACCATTTATGGTATTAATGGAATTTGCAGAAGGATTTAGGGAAGTAGCAGAAGAAGAGGTTGAGGTTTCAGAGGTAGTCGAAGAGAAAGATTTATTTAAATCATTTATATTACCATTATCCAAGGGCATCGGTAAAGGAGAGGAATTGGGTGAATTGGAACGTAATTGTGTTGGAGGTGGTGGTGGACACATGTGTAAACCAATGGGATAATCAGCAATTGAATCAATTGGATTGTGATCAACAATATGTGGAGCAGTAGTAGTAGTAGTAGCAGCAGCAGAAGTTATAGGTGAGCCCATTGCAGAATTGGTAGAAGTTGAACCATTAGTAAATGCCGCCGGTGGTGGTGGAGGTATATAAGAAGTTATATCACAATTATCAACATTTAATTGTTGATGTTGTTGTTCATTTTCATTTTGGGCATAATGTTGCACATATTGTTGTTGATTTAATAAAGCCAACATTTGTTGTTGTTGATGATAAATCGCATTTTTGTTGACCGTTGGTGAAGTTGAAGGTTGTGCATTTGATTTTGGTTGTTGTGGTGTTGATGATGTTGGTTGCAAAGCAATATTATTAGAAGTTGAGGAGTTGTTTAAAGTAGTATTGCAACAATTAGGAGATGTTGTTAAATCCCCATTACCAGTGTTAGTAGTAGTGTTGGTAGTAGTGGTAGTAGTATTAAAAGTATTAGAAGAATCGTTAAAATTTATGTTAGTATTATTATCATTATTAACTAAAGGATTATTAATATTATAAATAAGATTATTACAATAAGGATGTGTAGATGAAATATTTTGATTATTTATGGGATTAATATGATTATTACTATTATTATGGCCAATATTATTTTCTAATGCAGTAGCTGTTGATGAATTTTTATTATGATTTTGATTTATTAGGGAAGATGGTGTTGTTAAAGGCATTGATGAATTTGGTGGTGGTGGTGGTGATGACGATGATGATGAGAAATTTTGTAATTGTGGTGAAGGATTTGATGGTGTTTGGTGAAGGATATTATTGGTTTGTATGGGATTTTGTTGTGATGCATTTGTGACATGTTGTGTAGTTGTGGTTGCTTGAGTTGTTGTTGTTGTTGTGGGAGTAGTATTTTGTATAACTATTCCAGCAGACATTTGTTGCTGTTGTTGTTGTGATGTTGTATTATTAATATTATTATGATTTATATTCATATTTAAATTTGGATTCATATTGATTTGATTTAAATTTTGACATTGATTTTGATTATTACTGCTAATACGTTTCATCATGTCATGATTATGTTTATTTATGAGCATTTCATTACCATTACTGCAGATTTTACTATATAGATCCGGTGTTGCGGTTGTAACATCTTCAATTTCCGTTTTAATGGCAGTACGTTTTAACAACTGCAAATTACGTGGCAGCAAAGCGAGTATATTATAGATTAAGCGTATATCTTCACTAGATGTCCAAACACCGGGACGTTTGTTATGATATAATTTGGCATATTGATAGATATTAGCCATTTGACAGTATTCCATCTCAATCGCCAGCGAAGAAATGGCACAAAATGTACAGGCCTGAGCTCCACCATATCTAGAAGGTGGGATTACGAAAAAATACATTTAATTATTTAATTCTTTACAGAAATATGATAATGGTCTTTCAAACTTTTGAAAATTGTTTATACTATAATAAATGTGTGAATGATATTTATAATGAATTCAAATTTGTATAAAAATAATATGATCCTTCGAACGCTTATAATAAATTATATATTTTTTTTAAATTGCACTTACCTATCCACAACAACAATTGGTCCATTACGATAATCATTGCCACGTTCATGAACATCAACAATAAAATCATAAATTCTGCTGGGATTCGACATTTCCGGCCAACTGGGGCAATGTAACATTTTTACACTGAGTTCATAATCATCCTGTATCGATTGTATGACGAAATCTCGACTTACGTAGTCGGATTTATTAGTTTTACTCAAAAATTTCACACGATAATAATCACTTTCAATGGGTGATGCATCATCGGGCCAAAATTGCGCAAAATTCTGAAATAAAAATTTAATTCATTAGAAAAATATGAAGGAGTAATTAAATAAAAAAAAAACTTACAATTTCATCTAATGATGACAATAAAACGATAGTCTGAGCATTATGATCCCAAACCATTTGCCAAAAATCCTTGACCGTATGAGCCATTGGATGTTGTGTAACTATAAAGTCACGCAGTCTTCTAAATCCATGCAACCAAGAGGCATTAATGTAATCACTACCCTCTTCGCCTGGTTTGGGTGTCAAATGTACCCGACTACCTTCTATGGGGAATATAGCACCTCGATTTTTAATGGAGTTAACTTGCTTCATGGCCGAAGCAATGTGTATATCTTTGGTCTGGAATTGTATGATATTACGATATTGTTGCTCCAAATAAGGAGTACAATTTTTCAATTCCTCAATTTGTTCGGCCCTTAAATTCGTTTCACCCGATGCTATGGCCTCAACCAAGGCATCATGTATGAAAATATATTGCTCCTCGGTTTGTACCAGGAAATTGCGTTGAATACGTATGTGACGCAGGAAACCAAATACATTAACTACACCTTTTTGTTGTATCTGCTTAAGCATAGCATCCAAAACAATATATGTACCGGTGCGTCCAACACCAGCACTACAATGGACCACAATGGGACCAGCATCAGCTGGATTGGCGGCAGATGATTTCTTAACGAAATTCAATACCGGCAATGGATGATCGGGAGTCCCATGATCCGGCCAATTGGTGTAGTGATATTGATAGACTATTTTCTCTGTATTGGATTGTTTCTTTTTCTTGAGCTATTGGGAAAGATTATAAAATTAAAATTCTCTATTTTTTGTTTAAAATGTGTAAGAAAATGTACCTTCAAGTGCTTAATTTGGAGCGTCCTAACAGTGTACATGGCCATTACTTCCTCTTCGACTAGTTTTACTTGTATAACGCCATAGGTCTCTACACCTTCCTTAGGCCAATACATATCACATTTACGGCGTCCTCGTTCTACTAAATTGGTTATCATTATAATAATGGAAACTCGTTGTTCCCAAATCATTCGCCAAAAGCAATCGAAAGTATCAGGCAATGGTCCTTGGGTGCCTATAAAAGCTCGAGATTTTTGATAGCCATCTATAAAGTTAGCATTAATATAATCCAAATTCTTTTTCTGACCAGGGGTGGGGTGTAAATGCACACGACTATGATCATCTAAAGTAAAAATGATGATAAATTTATAGTTTTCTTTGCATATACTTTGTTATATGTAAATACTTACAAGCTGTTATATTTAAATAACGATTTTTTCTTTTATTTTCGGGATGTTGAGAATGTTCACAGGGCAAATCATCGGTTACGCATTCATTTTGTATGGCCTCATATTCCCGACTAAAACCAATATCTCCATCGGCATGCAACGAGGCTACATGTTTGGCAAATTCATTTACGGGTACAGCGGCACGTATTTCACCACCAATTTCAACGGGCACTTCCCAATCGACCTGGGGTACATTAGGATGATGAGGTGGATCATCTAGATAATAGTAGGCAGCATGGAAGCACTTCCTGCTGAAAAGAAATTATAAATCATTAATAAAATGTAGGAGAAAACGGAGAATTTGTATAATTGCAAAGGGTTTGTGTACTCAAAAACGTAAATGTAACGTAGTAACTTAATCAAATTATGTCACTCTACGTTTTTACATCACGGCTGTAAGATCAATGTTGATAGCTTTTTATTTCAATATCACAATTCTGCTTAAAAAATCGCTGTAAAAAGTTTATTAATTACACAAATTATTTTGCAGTTTTCCTCACTTAAAAATTGCAAATTGACGAGAAAAATTATTTTCAGAAATTGAATGTGAATTTTAAAAAGAAACCGATTAACATGTAGGAATTGTAGGCGCCTATGGGTACTCATTGTCCGCCCTTGCGACGCTGCAAAGCCAATAGGGTCTATTTCACAAAATATTAATGAATGTAAGCAAAATGTGGCAAAAAGGTAATAACTTATCTGCAGTTAAATAACGGAAATTTCTGCAACGGCTGTAAAACTTTTGATAACAAATCATTGCGAATGTATTAGTTATAAATCTATAGAAAAATGAAACCTTTTAGCATAAATAAAGTACCAAAAAAATTATATCAAAAATTTTGTGTTTTTCAGAAGCTGCCATTAAACAAAATTCTCTTTTAAAATTTTTTTTCTTTAAAATTAAAAGAAAAAAACAAATAAAAAAATGTATTACAAACTGTGGTTACCCATTTTCATAAAAGTAGTCATTTTAAAAAAGTATCAATGTCGAAAAGTAAAAAAAGAAAAAAAAATCATTATCAAGGTTGAAAACCGAAACGTGTAATGGTATCGGTATTGAAGTTATTTTTATTTAGATACCGGTATCGAAACTAAAATACCGATAAATACCGTTGTTATTCTTTATTAATCTTCAAAATTATATATATTTCCGCAAATAAAATGTATGGGAAATTATTGTTACAACGTCATATTATGTTTAGAAGAAAGAATCATTTGTAAAATATCGAAAACAAAATTTAATGGTATTTTTAACGAAATAATAATTTCGGTATTAGTTATGTAACCAATTTTAAATGGTATTTATAAAGCTATCGGTTTCCAATCTTGATAAGTATGTACCAATTTTTAAACAGCAAATTGTCTATAATTTGAAAAAATCTCAAGTTTAAAATGATTAATTTTTCCAAAAATTATAATTATACCAAAAAGTACTTGTTATTATATATATATATTTTTTTTTATAAAAATAATGTTGGCGATATTATAATTTTCTGTTTTTGAATAACTTTCAAGAAAGTGCAAACATTTTTTACTTACAGTCGTGAGACTGTACATATTTTTAAATATGTGCTGGAATTTTTAAAAATAAACACAGAAACAAAATTTGTATTGGTGTTTAATTATATTATTTATTAATATAATTAATTTTCTAATTGGTTTAAATTTATATTTTAAATAAATTGACAGTACTTACAAAAAATATAAAGAAAAATTTATTTTTTCTATAAAAATATAGAAATAAAATAAATTTGACAATATTCAGCTCATTATGTCTTTTTAATAAAAAGCAGTAATAATAAAATCAATTATTGTAGTTATTATTATTATTATTATTATTATTATTATTATTATTTTGATGATTAGAGCAAAATCAATTAAAAATTAATTAATATTACAAATTTCGTAATTGAAATCGATGTTTACTTTTTTCTGTGAATTATATTGGATTTATTTAGGCTTAATTATGTTTAATTTAATAAAATATTTGGAGTATATAGAAAAATTTTGAAAATAATATTTCATATCTAATAAAAACATTAAGTAGTGAATATAATCTATAATATTTTTTTCGGATAATATCGCATTTTTCTTAACACTTCGATTCTTGTCAGAAATAATACATCAAAAGCTTTTCAATGTTATAAAAGCCTTTATAAGATATTATTTAAAGCTAATTAAGGTCACAATTTCTTAATGTGTTTCCAGCTGAAAGAATTTAATCTCATATTTCCTTTTATTATTCTCAAAATTCTTTACATTATTTGTTATTTAACACCTTTCTAAACTAACATTTCCATTGTGCCTAGATAACTTTAACTTAAAAAATCTCTAATACTAATACTTGAATACAGCATCAGATACTAAATTTCTCAGTTTTTTCTTTTAACAAATTCTAATAACTAATTTATTAGCAAACGTTAATATTACGTAAATTATATTTCATTTTCTAGCCACTAAGTATTATGTTTATATTATTTCAAGTAAATAAATAAATATTTAAACACTTGTTAAAAACATATTCTTATATTTTCTATAGACCTCTCTTCAAAGCTCAAAAGAAAATGAATTAAAAAGGAAAAATATTTTTTTTTTTTTTTTGAATAGAGAAAAATAACTGCTTTTCATAGATGCAAGTAATATTAGAAAAAAAATCTTAAGAATAAATTGTAAGAAAATAAAAACAAAAAATAATCTTAACAGTTTTGAAATTGAAATCATCATCATAATAATAATAATAAGTAATAAAGGCGTCAAGCAGACTACAAGTACGATCAAGTACTTTCTTGTAAAAAATTAGGTTGTTGTGTATTTTACCTACCTACCAGCTACGAATACTACTTGCATATACATACATATGTACATATATACATATATACAGCTGTGTGCAAAAAATAGTAGCATGGAATTTCAAACATATTTATTAATATAATAGTCATAAACATGAGTAATAATCACACTAATTTATTTGTCCATTACCATGCATCTTCGGAAGTTACCGCCATTTTATTAAAAGAGGCGCCTGTGCAAAATAATAGTAGCAAAACATTAAATATCGGTAAATAGTACTATTTTCTAATTATTTTGGATCCATTTGGCATTTAACTAAATTATATAGTAGTGTTCTGTAGTTACATAAAAATTTTGGTGGCAAAAAAAAAAAAAACTTGCAGAGGGATTTATCCTCTTAAAGTTACTGCATATTGAAAAAATTATAATCCTAACCAAGAAATACGAACTTGGAAGAAAAAACATCTTCAAATCTATTTGTAAAGCTTACTAAGATATAAGTGGACTGGAGAACTGAAAGTTGATGCGTCAAATATTCCCTGACATTCCCAAAAACAAAATTTGCAAAAAAGATGGCCCACAAAAGTTCCGTTATTTAATTGGAGATATGTTTGCGATTCCATATGTGCCGAAAGTAGTTTTCTTTTAGTAGATATTGGATGCGTGGGGCAAGAATATACAAACAATTTATTATAAAGTCCGTTAAGTACTGTGGTGGGAAAATAAAGGTTGGAAGATGTTTTTGGATGTTTTAGTATGAATTTCACAAGGAATTTTATTTTTCCAGGTATATTCTAAAGAATATATGTATATTCTCTTAAAGTATTTTATCTAATTTGCGATGTTGACTAAACAATTTAGTTGTTTTCATAAAATCTGTGAATAATATAACAAATTCCAAGAAACACAATTTTTTGAAAGCAACAAGAAATGGCGCTACTATTATATCCCACACAGCTGTATATATATTTAAAGATTTATATTATGATAACGAAATAAAAGAAAAATGTTAATTGTATAAAGCAGATTTTAAAAGGGTTAATTTATTTATTAAGTACAAATTTCAGAAAATACGATTGAAAATATATACTATACTTTAGATATATGTAGGTAATTCTACCAATCGCTTCTTGTTTTCAAACTGATCTTTTCTGATCATATTGGTAAACTTTCTCTTGTAGTAAAAACTTATATATTCTGATTTTAAGTTCGATCTGTCCTGACCATCTTTCATCTTTGTTCATGATTTTCGGAAGTGAAATGATCAACACGTCAATTGAGTTAGACAGATTAAAATATAAATTCAATATTTAACCCTGATTTTTTATTAGGCTAAATACGGTATTTAAAAATTAATTATAAAAAGTAGGACACAAGACACTTGATCCAAAACAATCCGAAAGACTCCGTGAAAGATATTTGAGTGATTCCATGTCAAAACGGACAGCAATCGGATTTAACATTTCCGATCTGAAATTTCATGATTCGGAAACACTTGTAATGGTCAATGCATGTAGCGAATTTCATTGAAATCGAAGATATCACATCCGAAAATATCTGTTTTTTGTCCGTTTTTATATTTTATACTCATTCATAAATCTTTTTATTCTAGTCAATGTTAATTTTTTATGAAAATCTGAACAGATAAATTCTTGAAATCAGTACGATGCATTACATTATTTCAATATTTACATTGTGATTTTTTTTCTAGATTAACTACATAATTGAGATATTAATTTTAAAAAGTAATATAAAAAAAGTTATCGTAAATATTCTTTCGTTCCAAAGACTTGTATAAATTGGTCTTAATTTTAGTGCTAATTTAAGTCTGATTCCGATTAAAGTCTACTGGTTATAATTATTAAGTTTGAAAGTAGGCATTCATATGTAATTAGTACTCCTGAAGAAGAAGCTCTTTTCTTTACTCTAAATACAAAAAAAAAACTAATATATTCCTTATATTATATAATTACGAAAGGCAGACAAATTTTAATTTTCTTTTCACTTGTAGGGATATTATTATTTTAGCAAATTATTAAAATTAATTTAAATCGTAACATACCTTTAATGCTCTGACTTTTAAATACAAATAGTGTTAAATATCAAAATTAAGCCAGGCATAAACGATTATTATCAAAATAAGAAGAAAAAAATATGAATAGAAAATTTACTTACATAATAATTAACTAACTAACGTCAACTAACAACTTGTACTATATATACATACATACATACATACATACATGCATAAATGCATACATACATACTTCTAATGTTAAATTATATAGGTTCTCTTTCGTGTTTTCAACGAAACATATAAAAATTTGTTAAATAAAAAATTAAAAAAAATATATATGACGTTTTTTGTATTTATTTAAAAAGCCATTAAAATCAAATAAAAATTTGTCATGAATGGTGTAATATTTCGACCATACTTAATAAGCAAAACCAATTTCATTCATTCAACAATATTATTTTATATACCTACATAGAATCAGTTAAAACACTACCAAGTATTAACAAAAAAACAAGGTCCTAATGTACATAACAAATTTTAAAGAAAATAGGAAAAATATTAAAAAAAACGTTATTAAGAGATTTCTATTTTCAAATCGTATAATATTTGAGTGTGTTAGACATATGATTTTGTTTTTAATACATTCATGTTTATTACTGCGTAAATAATAAATGTACAAAACACACACATTTTTTTTTTTTTTTGAATTTTGCATAATACCATAAATAATAATAATAATAACAAAAACAACGAAATAAAAATATAAAAATAGTACAAGTATTTGTGTTAATTACAATATAAGGCCATATTAATAATAATCTAAAAACATACTGTACTATGATTTTGGCTCTAAACACTTGTATAGGATTGGTAATAGAAATTTGGTTAAATAAAAAAAATCTTAGGATTTTAAATTCAAATATCATTAAAAATACCATAATGTGATAGTTTTCCAATTAATAATCCATAGAGAGTTATAGGTAGAGGTGAAGAGGTAAATATTTAATTAAATAATTGTGTAAAGTACTTATACAAGTATTTGGTATTTTTTCCTTAAATTGATCAAAAATCAAAAAAGTACTAAATAATAAAATAATTTGAATTTATATAAAATCTATATTAAACGAGAGAAGAAGGCATAGTCGGTCAA
>MINK01172709.1:13368-29940 GCA_001735545.1 Phormia regina
TAGATATGATACACCATAATAGCCACACTAATGCACTGCTACCGCACAAAATTCGGGAAGTGGTCCAATTATGGATCTATACTTTGTATAGTGGAGAAATAACATACATTGCAGAATATTACTCGATATTAAGCTTCGCAGTATTTATGCACTTTTTGGGTGATCCGACAATTGGGCTCTTAATAAGGACTATGGTCAGATTATCGGACCGATCTTAATGAAATTTTGCAGGATCACTTATACTTACATAATATGTTATTATGTGTAGAATATAAAATAATAAAACATTTTTTTTGGGATTTTATGCACGTAAAGTAATTTTCGAAGGTGGTTCATAATGGCACGCTATGGTAAATTATGGACCGATCTTGGATGAAATTGCGCACAAGCTTTTACATGGACAGCCAGCCAACCAGACGGACGGACCATCGATTTCGACCTCCAAAGTGATTCTGATAGGGTATCTTGTGGTTGTAGCGCATACATTTTTCTCTGCTTTACAATATTTGCACAAACACATAATACTCAACCACTTTGGATGGTGTAAGGGTATAAAAAGGCTATCATTCATGAATTTTTAATATTATATAAAAAATGGTTCTTAAAGGAAAAGTTAGGCATTATTTTAGAAACATGAAAAAAATTTATGGTCCAGAGGAAAATAATGGATTTTACACCATTTTGAAAAAAATATATTTTTTTTTTTTCAAATTTTTTAATTCAAAATAACATAACTTTTTATGAAAACCACATGATATATGATCCTTGCACAAAATTGTTTAGAATTTTGTATAGAATCAAAATTAAATTGTTTTTTAAACGTTTTCTCGGGTTATTGTTCGGAGAAATTTAACAGCATTTTGTTGTAATTTTCGCACAATATTACGTATTAGCTTAGGTAAGGCCACTTTTCATCACTTTGGGGAGGCCTTTCAATATGGTTTAGGGTACTTTTATTTGCATTTTTCCCTGGGAATAAATGGGAAATCTACAATTATGCTATTTTTTAACTTTTTGCGATTTAAATAATTTTTTTTTATATTTAAAATCAACGTTCTTTAGTAACTTATATATGAATGTTTATTAAATAACTCTAAACAAAAGGCAACTTTTGCATAAATGGCCTCAAGTATAAACGTTTTCCGGATATTTCTTTATAAATTATTATTATTATTATTATTATTATTATTATTTTTCTAATTTTGTATTACTACATCTGTCAAATATTCATAAACAATTTTTGAAAGAACTAAATGTTTTCTAAATCACTAATTCTATACAGTTAGGCTGTGTATTAAAGGATTAGTCACACTTTACTAAACTTTTGTTTGTTATAAAATTCATATTAAAAGTTTCTTACGAGATTTATTAAACATTTGTAATATTTTTTCCATTCAAAATTTCTTAAACAATTTAACTATTTTAATGCAAATTTTGAACGAGTTGCTTTGTTATAATTTATAAAAAAATATATTTTATTAAGTATGGCCTAAATTTTATCTCAAAAACAATAACTGATAAGACTTAACAAAATGTACATTAGAAAACATAACAGTAGTCTAGCTATCTATTGTTACCAATAGAACGTTTATAAAATGATAAATTTTTAGCTTTTCGAAAAAAAAATATATATATATATGATAATTTTCTTTTATTATTATTATTATTTTTTATTTTTTTTTTGTTAGACAATGAACTATACTAATCTGTATAAAAAAAAGTCTATTTAATGCGAACAATCGAAATGTTTTTAACTTTTGTTTAAGTTTATTTCCTTTTAAATCATAAAAAAATGTACTTATAATTATTATCCTCAGTATACTTAAACATTCAATTTTGTTGTCTAAAAATTCACGCACAATTTTTATTTATTTTTAATTTCTATATATGTTTTCTATTGTATTAAAAGGTATGACTAGTGTTAATATGTTTTTTTTTTTTACGTGTTATCTTATTTTCTTCTTATTTTGACATTTATTTTTCTTATCAAAATAAATTGTTTTTGTTGTTATTGCTGATGTGAGTGCTTTTTCATTTAGACGCAATTAATAGAATAATAAAAAAAAATAATATATCAGCGTATATTTTTTTTCCACACTCTATTGTCATTGCAGAATAAAACTTTTTAACGATTTAAGGATAGAAAAGGCCAAAAAAGTTATAATAAAATGAAATGAAACTTACGTAAACCAATTACCACGTTTAGTTTTAGCCGGTCTTTCAAATTGTATTGCATTTCTAGACATCTTTTGTTGAAATGAATACAAAAGATTTATATTATTTTCTTGCTAATGAAAAAAATCTTTTGTATTGTAATAATGTATTCCCTCGTATGTATGTATGTGTTGTTTATTTAATTAAATTAAATTAAATATTTTTATATTGAGAAAAACAATTTGTATTTTTAACTTGCATTTACGTGTTTTTTTTAAATCACTATTAAAATGTTATATTATTTATATGAATTACTTTGTAGCCACATTGCGTCATATGTTAAATCTTTTTATATTTTAATTATTATTACTTTTTTTTTGTAATTTTATTTATTTAAATTTAAATCATCGACAAAAAACTCATAAATCACATGATACTTTTTTTTTCTCTGCTATTATTATTATTATTACTATTTTGTTATTAAATAAAATTGCACTTCATTAAAAATTTATTTAATTCTTTTCCGCTTTTATTTTTTGTTTATTATTATTATTTTTTAGTGAGTAGGTTTTTTTTTATTGTTTGTTGTCGAAAAGAAAAAAAAAAAAAAAGATATAAAATTTTGTATTTTTGCAATAGCAGTGCAGACAACCCGTATCTGCCTCAATAATTCTATAATTGCGTTTAGTCTATATGTTCATTCTTCTCTGACGTTTATTGAAATTTTACTAAAACATAGCGCACAAATTAAATACCATAAATTATGTTAAAATTAAATAATTTCGTTTATTTTTATTTTTGTTTGTTTGTTGCTGTTTTACTACAATTTTAATTCAGTAAAAAAAAAACGTTTTTTTTTTTGTTATTTTGCTTAGAATGAATTGTACTCGCACGTCTTGATTTTTTTTACTCTTACGATCCACGATCACTTGGCAACTGTTTGTGGGTAACTTTTAGTTGTATATATGTACATCTGATATTTCTTTTTCTGTGTTGTTGTTTTTTTTATTATTATTTTCTACTATAGATTAAGTTTGTTGTTTTTGTTTTGTATAATTCTCTATAAAATATTGATGTTTTAATGTGTAGAATGTGAGTGAGACAGAGAGCGAGTAGGAGAGTCATAGAGATAAAGCATATAGCCAGATGATAATGACAATTTAGCTATTTTTTCTTTTGGGGTGGTTAGGCGTTTTTTTTTCGAAGAACTATAAGGGAATTTTTTTTTTAATTTTTATTATACATTTTATAGAACTGGACTAGATTTGAACTAGAACTGAATTAGATGATCTACACTTCTAGTTTACTTTTCTAAATATAAACAAGTTAAGGGAAATATTTTATTTATTTTAAAATTGTTCGTGTAGATATTTTTGCGTTTTTAGTATCTAAAACAACTTTTGCATCACTGAGAACAGGCATTTTAGTTTTGCTATTTTTTACGATCTCAATCAGGGATGGAAAAGTGGACACTATAGTACTTTTTTGATACTATCTAACATATAAAAGTACCAAAGTACTCCCTCGAATCATTTGATACTTTCGAACGAACAGCTGAAATATGAAAATATGTTTTAATTTTCGATTAGAAGCCTACGTTTGTTTTGCAATGAATCAAAGTTAAATTAAATGCTGCGTCTTCAACTTCAAAATAGATAATACTAGTAGTTAAGGCAATTCAAATAGGTATATAGCTCTAAGTTTTAATTTATAAAATTGTATACAATAATAAAAAACTACAAATTATTATGCTCAATAAAACAAATTATAGCGAAAATGTTCAGACATTAGAGAATGAATTATATTGTAGTGAAACTAAAGCTGTATATACGACGTTTTTTCTTAAATTTATCTTAATAAAATTACCATATTTGTTATAACATTTTACTGTAATATTTAATCTGAATAAAATCAAGTAATAATTTGGTATTACTAAAGCTGTTGTCCAATGCTGTTAGTGCTCTTTAACTGTATTTTAGTATTAGAACTTAATTCCTTGAGATATAATATGGTATCATATTAAAGCATTGGCTATAAATATTTTAATATACAAATTTTAGTACAATTAAAGTACTATTTGAAATCTATTTTGATGTCGAAAAATATTTTCATTTTCCATCCCTGATCTCAATTTAAAGACTTGATTCTGTATATATGTATATTTTCTCTACCTTTTTTTAACAAAATCATCTCTGTTCAACTGATTGTTATTATAAAGAAAATTAAAAAAAGTGTTTGTTGTACTCATTATTTAACCTTTTAAAATTATGATTTGTTAATTAATTGCAATTGTTGAGATTACAATTAATTCATAAGCATTATACAAAAAAATTTTATATTTGTCAATAATAAAATTTAAGATGTAGAGCAGGGGTTCTCATAAGATCTTATATCGCGATCCCTTTTTGACATTAAAATGGAATCGCGACCCACTACAATTTTTAAAATCAAATGTTTTGTAAAAATAACATAATTAAAAAACAATACTAAAAATTATTACATTATTTTTGTTCCATAAGATCTTCAACTTAAGAGCGTATTTAAAAAAAAGTTCTACTCTATTTTTCTCTAAATAAAAATTTTCTTTAAAAACATATAAAAATTGTATACTTTTCTAAAGGGGTTCTTCACAGAGATGATTTTAAAATAGAAAACAATTCTAAAAGACCCAGCGTTCAAGGAGTACATCCTCTCGAATGAATGTTTTGAGTTTATTCTATAAAATCCCAAAGCTCGAATCTGCCAACGGAATTATAGAAATTATAGAAAAGTTTTCAAACAAAATGTAGATTTTATAGTCGAAAATGTGAAAAAACATATAAGTTTATAAAAGTATGCTCACATAAAGATCACATTTTCTTTCTCTGGTATAAATCATTTTTAAATGATTTTCAGGCTTTAATCAGAATTTTTATTTAAACTTTCTACATATTTTTATTAAAAAATTTCGTGTGGGTCGCGGACTCCCATTTGAGAACCGTTGATGTAGAGTATAAAAAATCTATAATATGTTTGCTTTTACAAATTTTTTGTTTGTTTTATTAAATAAATTATTATTTTTTTTTTAGCCAATATTAAAGATTATGAAATAATTTTATGTATCCTTTTCCTTCAATAGTCATAGATGACATATTGAAAAAAAAAAGTTAAAAAAATGTTATAAACAAGTTTGATTATTTTTTTTTTATTTTCTGTTAAATCCAATAAGTTTTAGTTTTCTTTGGTTATTATTTATACATATTATATTTGTTATTGCATTTGTTGTAACCGTAATATTTTGATCTTAAATGCAAAGTCTGCCAAAATAATCTTCTTTTTATACCAAACAACTAACCAACCAAAATGCATAAAACTGATGAAGTTTAAAATAAAAGAAAAATTCTTTGACTAAAAGTTTTCCAAAAAAAAAAAAACCCACAAAACTTTTCATGATGCCACCACCAATTTTTTATTTTTGGCTCATACTATTTTTTTCTCATAGCTGTTGGTGTTTTAATATTGACTTTTTTTGCATCTTCTTATTTAGGATAAGTTACAACACACAAAGAAAAATAAAATAAAAAAAAAAATATATTACAAAAAAGAAAAAATCAATGAAAATAAAGTTTAAAATAAAAATTTTAAAGTACCAAGAAATGATCTGACAAGCAGACAAATAATATATGTTTTTGATAATATTTTTCATTTCATATTGTATATATTTATTCTATTTACAACAACAAGCTTATAAAAGTTTTCTTAAAAAAAAGTATTAACTTATATGAACCAACCATTTAACTTGTATAAATGAACTAAAACTGAATCACATCAGAATTAGAAATAAATTAAATTTGTACTATAACTAAACTGCAAAACTATATTACTATAATTAACACTATACCTACTAGTTCTTTGTTAAATTCCAAAAAAAAAAAAAAAAAAAGGAAAACATGAAAAGTACTGAATAGCCTCAACTGAGAAAAAAAATTGTATAAATACTTTTTCTAAATAAACATCTCATAGATTCTTAAAAATTTATCAAATTTCAAATAAATAATGGGTTTAATTAATTCATTTAGTTTGTCTACTCTGACAAACTTAACATCATTGATGGAAGAGAAAATTAAATAATTAAACAAGAAACAACAAAGTGGGCAAATAGTCCTCTATAAAATGGAGTACAATTTCTTCTAAGTGGTTTTTCATAAAATTAAATAAAATAAAATAATAAAAATTCAACTAAAACGAAATAAGGTCTAAAAAATAAGTTCAGAATATGAATGATAAGCTCTAAATAATTTTCTACCCACTCAACACTTAATTGCATTAAATTAAAAGTATACCTAACTCTTTTTATCATTTTATTTATTTAATTTTTTTTTCGCGTTTTAGCCATCATAATAAATAATAAAAACGCCCAACAGGATTAAGTACAAAGCAAATAAAACTAAAAATGAAACAAAAGCGTAAATGGCAATTTCCATCAATTTTTGTTTTTAACTTGTACTCTTGTCAGTTGAATTATGAAAAAAGACTGAAAAAAAGGCTACATACATAATTGGTTGAATAGAAAAAAGAAGAAAATAACTTTTTTTTTCTAAAGGATTCTCTAGGATATGATGACCAACCGTTGTTATATGTATCTTCCCCTTTTTTAAGGATAAAAAGACTAAATGTAGAAAAACGAGTATTTAACAAACAAAAACTAATAACAGTTTTAAAAATAAAAAGCTAACAAAATAAAAACTTAATTAAATTCTTAAAAAAAATAAAATAATAATTGTAAGACTAAAATTTAAAGAAAATTTTTGAAAAAATAGAAAAGTTTAAACAAATTTTTTTTTGTTGTGATTTTTTTTTTTTTTTAATGAACATTTACTTGTNTTCATATATTATTAGAGATTTCTATTTGAAAGAATAAATGGATTTTTTNTTTGGAATTTTTAACAGATTTTGGAAATATCTTAAATGTTTTACATACATTATTTGTCTTATATCAATTTATATTTGAGTTTTTAATTGAATTACCAAGAAAACTTAATATAAAATTAATGCCAACAAAACTTTGTATTGATTTATTTTTTAATTTTAAATTTACAAATGGAAATAAAAAAAAAAAAAAATATTATTCATATTATGAATATCACAGTTCTCTAGTTTAGTTAAGTTCTAGTTCTAGTTCAGTTCAAATTTAGTGATAGTTTAATCAGTTCTAGTGCTAGGTGTGTTCTAGTTTAAGTTCTACGCAGTTCAGTTATATTTTTTTTCTTTTCATCGATTAAGCAAAATAAATAACTTAATGATTTAACAAAATATTTCTTTAGAAGCCAGAATACTGGCTTAATTACTCGTTATAATTTATTATCTTTCCCTTTTTATTCATTGTTATTCAGATTAAAACTAATATCCATTATATTTTTAATTTTTCACTTTTAATTTTTTTACCAAAGTTTACTTTTTCTGCTTATAATTTAATTGAATAAATAATAAATTTTGTTGTCCCTTGTTACTAATTAATAAAACTTTCGAAACATCTTATTAAGCTTGAAAAATAACAAAATAATATTAGAAGAGAAAGAAATCCTTTGAACAAATAAACAATATTGTGTCTGGCTCATTCATACTTTATCCTTTTCAGGCTGAGAGCTTTAGATTATCTGCTGGAAAATTGTCTAATTATTTAAGTTATTATGAAGGATTGCTAATTGCATTTTATGGTTTATTGTTAGTAATTAAAAAATTAAACAGACCAGTTAAATATTTCTTCCTTTTTTTGTTTTTGTTTTTATTTTTTATTAAAAGAAACCACAAAATCAAAAAATAAAAAATGTGCGTTTTTATGCTTCAACCCCACAAACCAAAATTTTAAATGTAAAAAGTTTTGTAAATAAAATTCATTACATAAAACTTTTCTAACAAAATATTAATTCATTAAAGGAAAACTTCCTTTTAAAAACAAAATACCTATTTGTTTTAAATTCACAAAAACAAATAACTTAAGAACGGTTGAAAAAAAAAAAAAATGCCATAAATTTCAAACATTCATAAATATTATGAATATAAAAACCATCATCCTACTTCTAAAATAATAATAACACCTCGCAAAAATATACCAAACCAAAATAAAAAAATAAATAACTAAATAAAAAAAAAAAATTAAAACATTAAAAACAACTACAACAATAATTCATATAAATTTTATATTATAAAATGCCACTTAATACAGCAGAGAGTATTTAATTGAAGGCAGTCTTAAGAAGGTTATAAGAAAGTTTTCAATAAATAAAATTTATAAAATTTTGGAAAATTTGTTTTATTATAGAAAATTTTTTTTGAATTCTTTATTCATATATTTCTTTACACAAAATTTCGGATAAATTCTTTAAAAAAAATCGGATTTTTTTTTACAACATTTGGAGAAATTTTTTTAGAAAATTATAGTTACATTTTTCTTTTATAAAAAATCTAGATAAATTTTCTTTTATAAAAAATAATTATATAAATTTTCTTTTTATGGAAAATTTAAAAAAAAAGTTTTTTTGTAGAAAATTTCCCTTAAATTTTCCTTTTCGGATAAAATTTCGAATACATTTTCTTTTTCAGATAAAATTTCGGACAAATTTTGATTTTTCGGATAAAATATCGATTTTAAAAAAAATTTCGCTTAAATTTTCCTTTTCGGACAAAATTTCGAAGAAATTTTGAATAAATTATCTTTTTCAGATAAATTTTCGGACAAATTTTGATTTTTCGGATAAAATTTCTATTAAAACATCTTTTTTTTTCGGATAAAATTTCGGACAAATTCTGATTTTTCGAATAAAATTATGAATAAATTTCCTTTTTCGTACAATAGTGACTATTCATTTAATAGTTCTTTTGCAAAAATCCGAATAAAATTATTTTTTTGCACGACAGTTTCCTACATTTTTTTTTATTAAATATTCTTCCAAAAGAAATTTTTCGATAAATCAAAATGTCATTTTATGTTTTTTTTATATAATATAACCTGTTTCTAATCAAATTTCCCCAACTAATTTTTTCATAATGTTTCATTTTCATTCATTACTAATCGTTATAATTAGTACAAATTTTGTTTGTTTTATTTTATTTTATGTATGAAAATTTTGTTTGGTAAATTGTTTAAGAATTTCATTTGATTTGTGTTTGTTTTAAACGAACACCACTTACCTCCATAAAAAGAATGCCATTACAATGAGTACTATACCGAAGCAGCTAAAAATGATGCCAACCAAAACCGCTAAATTATAATCATTATGAGATTGGCGCAAAAGAGGTTGTATCTTTTCACAGTTGGGTTGTAAACCAATCTAAAAGTAATAAAAAACATACAGAATAAGAATTAGAAGGAAAATACATACAAACATGCAAAATACAAAGGAATAAGTAAAATGAATGAATCATCATAAAATTTGTAAGTTTTAAGAAAATTAAGTTATTAAACCAAAATAAGAGAAAGAAAAAAAAAAGAATAACGACTTTTAAAAACTTCTTAACCCCTCAAATGATGACGATGAGACGACAATGCTGCTGTTGTTGGTGCTAGAGGGTTTTATGGGTAGAGTAGTCAACCTACTTAAATAATAAATATGCCAAAATACTCTTATTTTTTTTTATATATTTGTACCAGACCCTGCTCGACCTTTAAGACCTTTAACGACAACATTAAATTTATGCAATGAATCGTTAAATGAAAGCAGAATAATGTTTTATTCTATTTTTTCTTTGGCGAGTTTTGTTCTTTTGTTAGTTAAAATAACATAAAGAAACAACAACAAAAATATTTAAATTTTTTATAAACATTTTGTTCTTTTTATTATTTTATTTTATTATAATAACACATAAAAAGGTATTTACTTTACTTTTTACTTAAGCAGCAGCGATTTTTTTTTTACGTTGAGAGTTTGGGTTGGGATGGTTTGGGTTACTAAGAATATGGACCAATATAAATCTTTATTTTGAAAAAAATATGTTTTTATACATATGTATGTGTATCTTAATAGCAGCCATTTTTATTTTAATATTTTTTGTTTATTTGTTCATTCATTTATTCGTTTGTTTGTTTGTTTCTTTAGCTTGTTATGGGAAATTGTAAATTTGCACGTTAAACTTGTAACGGAAACTAAAAATTAGGAAACAAACAGAATAAAGAATATTTTTTTGTACAAATAATATATGAATTTTTCAACTTAAATTACACCTGTTGTTTATAATTGTTTGCTGAAAATAGTTCTTTAAAGCTTAAAAAATCTAAAATAAATTCATTACTTTTTTAAATCAGATTTTAATATTTATCTATAGCTTTATGTGTTCTTGTAGATAATTTTAGATATTTTTTTCTTTAAATTTTCTTTTCATCTGAGATAAATTTGTTTTTTTTTTCTTTTTAGAAAACTTCGACAAAAATTACCAAAAAATTTTCATTTTATAGAAAACTTAAGAAATTTTTTTCGCTTAACAGAAAATTTGTGATGAATTTCCCTCTCGTTAGAAAAAATTAAATTAACATTTTTCAGACATTTTCAATAAGATTTGGCGATTTGGGATAAATTTTCGTTATAAGTGTAAAAAAATGCGATATGTTTTCGTTTTTTCGAAAAGAGAAAACTTGCTATAAATTTAAAATTAAGGATATGTTTTTTGTACTCATTGTTTATTTTTTTTTATTCTTCAATACTACGCAGTGATGTCAGATACAGGTAATTTTCTCTTTTTAGGGAATTTTTATGGCAAATTTTAGTGGAAGAAAAAAAGAGAAGGAATTAAAAATTAATTGTTGTCAAAAAATAATAAAGATAAAAATTCAATTCAACAAAAATTTAGTAGAATTAAAAAAAAAATGAGTAGAATTTTTATTAATTTTAACTAAATTTAAGTTAAATTGAATACTTTAATATCAATAAAAAATTTAGTTAATTTGAATTTAACAAAGAATCAAGATGACTACATTTTATTTAACTAATTGAATTATTCATATTGACGAATATTTAACTAATTTACGAAAAATTCGGTTGAATTTATTAACGATTTTGTTGGTTAATATTTAACATACTTTTCTTAAATTTTTAACGCATTACTGGTCTTTTTTGGTTAAGTGCAACAAAAACTTTGATGGGTAAACATTGGAGAAAAAAATAAATAAACAAATAAACAAACAAATAAATAACAATAACATTTATGTAAATCCCAATGCATTTTTTATAAACATTTAGTTTATGTTAACAATAGCCAATTTTAAGGAGGAGGGAAAATTTGGTGGGGTAACTGCCCACCAAAAAAGAACTGAAAATGTCATGAATTTAAAATTGTGTTGCCATTGGAAGGAAGTACTTAGTGGTGCAAAAGATGCAGAAGTTCTTTTTTTTAACCCATGATTGTCTTTGGTAGGATGTTCTTCTTTTATACTTCTGTGTTTATATATTTTTCTAAACAAAAATTATAATAATAAAAGTAGTTTAAAATTTGTAAAATTTTAATTTTTTAGTAATAAAATTTTTGCCGCAAAAAATTCATTTATTTTCCCTTTTTGGGAGGAAGTTAAAATGTTTTTTTTTGGAAACTGTTCATCGTTTTTTTTTTTTTGCTGGCAGAGTTATTTTTCTTCAATTTTATCTGGTATAAAATTAATTCATCTTAATTTTTAAATATTCGTTTATGGCAAACAAATTTTTCGCTGCCAGACAATGTAGAATTATTAGGGAGAGTTGTCATTTTTATGTCTTTTAAAGTCCATCAGTTGAACATTGAAAAGAGAAAACTAAAAACATTTAGTTAAAAATTGAAATGAAGAATAAATATTTCTTGAAAAGAATTAAATTCTGTTAGCTATATTTTGCAAAATTTAACATGTATGTTTTTCCCTATAAACAATTTATTATATTATTAATTATAATTGTGAATTTTACATTTTTTAAAATGTTTATAATTTTAAATTTTTTTAATATTTATTTTATTTTTTGAACTTAGTTTTAGTTTTATTCACATTTTCTTTGTCGGGGAAAACACATTGGATAAAGATGAAAAATAATATCTCTTAGATTTAAATATGTCAAATGCATATTTTTAAATAAAACTGTTACTACAAATATTCATGCTACTGCTACTACAAGAGCTACAAACAAGGTCTATATAGTTTTTAAACTTCTTTGTTTTTTTTTTTTTTTTTTTTTTTTTTNNACAAATATTCATGCTACTGCTACTACAAGGTCTATATCATTTTTAAAACTTTTTTGTTTGATCCTTCTTTGTTTTTACTGGCAGAAAACTATTTTTGGAATGTTTACTAGAAAAGAAAATTGATGAGGAAAATTTGCAAAAACAAAAAAAAAAAAGCAAGTGACAAGTAAAGTAAATGCATAAATGTATGATACAGTAGGCACTAAAGTTTATAGACAAAAAACGAATGAATTATACGATTTAATTTTTTTTTTTTTGGATAAATGCCATAAATAGAAACAAACATCTTAGAGTATTTATTTATTTGTTGAATATTACTAAATTCATTAAAATGTAGATATAATTTTGTAGCTTACTGTATATGTATTTATATGTGATTTAACAGGATGCTATTTAGACAAGACAGAATGAAAGTTTTCTTCTTTTTCTGTTTACGTTTTTTTTTTTTTTAATGTCTAAACTGTGCAAACAAAATGAAAGACTAATAACTTTTTCGCTATAGGAGCTTATATTAAATGCAAATATTTTTTTTTCAGAATATCTTTAAAGTACATGAGAAATTTTATTAGTAGTTAACAAATATACAATTATTTGTTCATAATAAAATTTTAAATTTATTATGAAAAATATTCTTAAATTTAAGTTTTTACAGTTGTAAATTAGCATTTTATTAAAAAAAAAAAAAGAAAAACTATGTAATTTGTACATATCAATGTAATATTAATTCAAAAACAAGTTGGACAATTACTTTTTTATGTAAATTTTATTAAATCCATTTACTTACCTTTTTAGCTTCCGAAAATTTACCCAATATAATTTTCTTGGGATTTATTATGCTAAATGTGGCGGCTGCTACTCGTACCTCATATAATTGATACATGGTTAAATTTTGTATAATCATCTGTAAAAATAACAAACAAAAGAAACAATTACAAACTTTAATAAATTCTATAACTTTTCCTTTTTCATTTAAAACATTTTACAAATATTTATTTACATTTGTTTCGCATTTATTTTTTAAAACATTTAAAAAACTTTTATGTTTTTTATTTATTTGTCGCCATGATTTTTGCATTTTTTTTATTTAGTTTTACTCGTAATTTTCCCCGACAATTTGTATATATTTAATAGTTTTGAATATGTGCTAACGATCAGTTTTTCCTTTATATTTTTCTGTTTTTTTTTATCGAGGCAAAAAAGTTATATTTTTCCTGCTACTTTCGGCATATCAAAAAGATAAACTTTTGCTTAAAAAAAAAATGTTGTTATTGTTGGTAAGTTGTTGTTTTACAACCATTTATCATTTACAGTTAAGGATAAAAAAATAGAATCAAGTATATCTATAAAATTTATTGAATAACAATAAAACTTTTAATACCAAATCATTGTGAATATATTTAGTTATGAACCTATAGAAAAATAATATCCCTTAGCATTATTGCCATAACGGTACATCGTCTCAGACGTAAATAGTCCTTTTTGAATCGTTTCTAACTATTGTCATTTAATAGATAATAAAATTATTCAACTATAGCGATTGATTGCGGTACTTATCTTTCGTTGGAACCATCAATTATACCCATATTTTTTCATATCCTTTTTGATATGAATAGTTCTCTGAATTCTCATCTTTTTAAAGCTTTCTTTTTTTTAATACCGTTATCGAGATTTAAAAAAGTTGAATTTCATAAAAATTTTTAGGAACATTTTAAAAACATTATACTGACCTTTATTTTTTGATCCAAAACGAAAAAGAACTATTAGTTATTATTTTTCCATAGGTTTATAACTAAATATATTCACAATGATTTGGTATTAAAAGTATTATTGTTGTGCATAACATTTTGTCCAAAATTTTCCAATAAATATTATACATGATTCTATTTTTTATCCGTAACTGTATTTATACGAATATTGTGTTTTTGTGAGTTGTATTGGTTGGTCGGAAAGTTTGTCCGTTCGTGAGTCTGTCTGTTTTTATTTGAATTTGTTATTTTATAAATGTTTTTCTATAACTGCTAGATGATTTTTTGGTTTATAAATAAGTTTTGTTATACGAGGGTGATTTTAAAAGTTTGCAGAAGTTCTATAGAATTTTCAGAAAATTAATTTTATCTGGAGAAAACCAGGTAGACCATTTTGGATGAAGTTTATTTTTATAGGACAAATTTTTTCATATAGATAGATAATTTTTTTATTTTTATTGATATTTTCGATAATACTTTGATATCAAGTTTCCTTTGGTTAATTTAGTTTACATTTCAAGTTAGCTCACGAACTAAATTTTTAGCTGTATTTTATACTGTTATTCTTGGCCGATCATTATTTAAAAATTTGACAAAGAAAAATTACCTTAAAAATTTGATTGTTTTTCAGTGCGCCACCTTGCGTAATGTAGGTAAATCATACTACCCCTAATTAACCATTGATGCATTTTCACAACTGAATTATTTGAGAATCAGTGAATATTTTCTTAGTTTTTTATGTCTTGGATATCATTTAGAAAGTTAATCCAGATGTTTTACAAAATTGTTCAAATGATTTAGTTCACATTCCAAGCTAAACATTGATGTATAAAACATCATCATTCATCTTAAACTTAATTAGTTACATTATAGGTAAAGTTACTGATGCGAAAATGCAACACTGGTTGGAAATAGGTTAAGTAAAGTAACCTATAATTTTACTAGAACTCAATTAATTTTAAACTCTATAGCTCGCTCTTATGAGATCTGCATTATCAGCGTTTAAATCCTCCTCCTTTTATTTAATCGGACATAAACTTTTAAAACACAAAAATTTTATTGAAATTTGTGATAAATAATCGTTGTTTTTCCAACAAACTACTTGCATTTTGTCTACCTGATATTTGTAATCAGAATTTACTCAAGCCCTCCTTGTTTTTTTATTTTTTTTATTTTTTTTACTTTAAAGTTGCTCCACATTTTTCCCAACTCTTCTCTAAATAAAAATTGACATTTGAAATTTATATTTCTAACCGAGTAAAATTGTAAATGTATGTGAGTTTTAGAAAAATGTGCTTTGTATTTATATCTTGTTTCGAAAAAAAAAACTTGAAAAAACTTGTATTTATTTTTCTATTTTTCACTAATATTTTTTTTATTTGGCGAAATATTTTTTTATTAGGTTTCATAATAAAAAACTGAGTTTTTTTTTAACAATTTTTCTAAATAAATTCCAATATACAAATACAAACAAATAAATAAACAAAGTTTGTAGTTTTTTTTATTTAGCTCATATTCATATATGAATGCAACAAACTAAAATTTACTAAAATAACAGCAAAAGTTGTTGTATTTTTAGGATAAACACACATACACACATATACTCAGTCAATCAGAAAATATCTTCTACACGATGTTGTTTGTTATTGCTATTTTTTTGTTGTTTTGTTTTATTTTATTTTATATGCATACAAATATATTAAAAAATAAAAAACAAAAACAAAAAACAAAAAACACCATTGATCAATATTTAGTTGACGAATTTTATTTAGTTTTTGAAAACCATCTACGGGCATAAACTTGAAAATATGATTGTATTTAGTTGGAAGTTATTGGCCAAACTGAATGATGAATGAGTTTTTAACGTAATAATTTTTTTATAAAAAACTATGCATAACATTTTTCTGCTACAAAATTCATCTGTCTACTCTATGTGTGTATGTGAGTGAATGTTTGTGAGAAATCTGTAGCATTTTATGAAAAGTTATTGTGTTTATGATTTTGGAATAAATTTTTATGTAAAAATTTATAAATTGTCAAAGTGAATGACTTGCATACGGGTATTTAGTATTTATTTTATAGATTTTGAAGTTTTTTTTTTTTGTAGAAAAGTTTTATTTTATAAAGTATTTTAATACATAGAATTTAGAGTAAAAAAATTACATAGTTTTACACTAATTGAATAGATAGTAAAAAATGTAAGGTTTTTAGTTTATTTCAAATTAGAGCACAATATACATGGATATTTATTATAAGCATGTGCACTATAGGGCTTTATTCAATTTTTTAATTTTTTTTAAGTAGAATATAAAACTGTAGTTGCTGTTTGCACAGATTCACACACAGCAATTTTTCTAGTCGCAATCAGTGTTGTCAGATTTTGTTGAGCCTCTGTCGCCAAATTGTTAATCAGAAATCGCCAAAACTAAATTTATATATATTTTTATGATAATTTCAGTAAATAATAATGAATAAAGTTTCAATACAATTTTCCGAT
>MINK01172710.1:0-23864 GCA_001735545.1 Phormia regina
TACCTTTTTTTTAAAAAAAAAGTAGTGTGCGTTTATAGGAATATGCTCCAGTGTAGTAAACAAACATAAAAAATATTAATTAGTAACCTTTTTTATTCAAAAAATTGTAATCTAGAAAATAATGGGGACATTTAGAAATCTTGGGATTTGTATCTTAATCATTGGAGTACTGCTGTATTTTAGATTGGATTGTACTGAAAAAAATGTAATTGTACTGAAATTATCATCACTGATGTATGTAAAAGCAAAAAGTGAAAATTTCAAGTTGGATTTTGGTTAAATTTTGTAAAACGATAATTCTTTTTATAGTTAAAATTACAACAAAAAGTCTAAATAAAGATAATTTTCCGTGAAAAAAGCAGCCATAACAATTTAAAAAAATGTTTCCATGATATTTTTGTTTTAAATTTTTGTGTCTCTATGGATATCCCACATTCATGAATAATTTTTTCGAGATGATGAGAAAACAAGGAAATAAAAAACTATTAGCCGGCTAACAAACAATTCTAAGCCGCCGACGACAAATTATAGGAAAACGGCCGTTGTTGCTAAAGTTGTTCAGCGCAAGTCTCTGTGGCCGGCACAAGTGTGACTTTACAAAAATTAAACCTATTCGTGAAAATAAAAAAGTTTAATGGAACATTTAACAATTGTTTATTTTATACTTTGAAGTTTATAGTGTGGAAAAAAAATAGTTTAATATATACATAATTAACTTAAAATTAAAGATGTTTTAACAAAAGATCATGCTTTTCCGCCACTCCAACTTTTTTAAGAGATTCTTTAAAATATTTTAACTATTGGGTTGAAAACCCAAATAAATTAGTTCAACAATTTTCTAATTATACTAATACTAGTGTCAAATGAATTAAACAATAAAATTTAGCGATTATTGTTAAAATGTCTAAAAGTTAAAAAAAATAAAATAATCCAATCCACGTATAGTATGTTTTTCTTTGTTTTATTTTAAGCTTTATTCGTATTTGTTTACAAATGAAGTTGTTGATTTTTGCACAATGCGACAGTTTTTTTCTGATTTTGTAATCAGAAAAAAAGATTAAGTTAAAAATAGTGTGCAATAAAAATGAAATTTACATTAACATAATTTATCTTAATTCAATGTACATGGATAGATGTTAACAAGAACTACATTAAAGAAAAGGTAAGTGCTAACAATAACGATACCATAGTTAAATAAGAAAATGACCTCGTAAGCATACCTGTAGTGAATTATAGAGTGCAATAAAAAATTTTGTTCGCCGTTGCACAGTTATAGACTTTCAAAGTTTCAATATATTTTCCTGAATATCTTTATTTATTTTTATTTTATTTATTCAATAATGTAATACAAAGCCGTTTCATGGCCAAAATATAAATATGTATTACATAGTAATAAAAAATCCTGAGTAATTAACAATTTGTTAACAATAATATATAATAACAAAAATATATAAATAGATATATAAACATATATAAGTAAATATGTAACTCATACATGTATAATATAAAAATAACAAAATAAAAATTTCATAAATTAAGAAGTTAATAACATAATTGGCTCCCCAGCCATAATGCTTAAAAATAAATTTTATTTGTAAAGTACAAAAGCAGTATAGTAAGTTATAGAGGTCCCTTTATTAGTAATTGTCAAATCTTAATTAATGTCATTTAAAAATGCTTTTTCAATGATATATAGCACTACCTATTAATTAGTCCGGTGTTCAGCATACCCAGAGGAATATCTTTAAAAAATTTTACAAGATAGAAAAATCGACAATTTTGTTTATTTTTTTAATGATTCGAGTATCGATAAAATAAATTACAGAATCGCACTACTAGTTTGCAATTTTTTCATGCGTAGTTTTTCCCCTATGTAAAAATTCGACAAATAAAAAAAATATATATACAAAAAAAAACATTTAATAATACTACGAGCAAGACCTTGACTATGAGTAAATCAAATAAAATATTCGGTACTCATTTACCTTCTTGACTTTGAATCGTAAATATTTTCTATACTATATCCAATTGCAAAGATTAAGATTAATTGAAGGCTGTTAATAACGCATTTACAAAAATAAAATAAAAAAATATTAAAATTTTTTTAACATAATTTTTTTAAATATTTTGTGATTTTTAGTGCAAAAAAAAAAAAAAAAATAATAATTTTTTGGTGGAAATATTTTTCCGACCTTTTCCATTCTTAACATAACATAAAATATTTAACATTAACACTAACATCATGTTAATGATAAATGTAGATCGTTCAATTTGATATTAATAACAAAGAATACTAAAAAGAAAAAAAAAACGTACTTTAAGAATGTATTGGTAACACATTTTTGATATTAATTAGTGCAAAACAAAACTCACCGCCTTCATATTTTTCAACATAGTTGTATACAATGTTATATGTATATATTATGGTACATATTTGTTTTGTATTATTTTTTAATAAATGTATATTTTAATTTAAACTAAAACTAATCTTATATTCCAAACTAATTTTGGTGTGTCCCTTTTTGGTTATCGCTGGTTTAATTCTAAATTAATGTTAATTAAATAGATCTGTGCATAGCGCTTTGTAAAATTGTACTTTATTTTCAGTACAAAAAAAAAATACAGCTATGTTTGTTTGAATAATATTCAACACAAACAAAAATAATGTAAAAAAATAAATAATTTTTCAGTTTGTAAAAATTATTAACTTTTTGTTACCGTTTATATTGTAAAAATTAAGAAAAATATGTGTTTTAAGAGGTTTTTGCACTAAAGTATGAAGTTTTTAAAAATGACATTAGTATTTTTTTACTCTCTCACAAGCGTGTTGAATTTACACGGCACCTATACGTGAAGAGAGGGAAATGTTGTTGTTGAAGGAAAGAGTACTATTTTCTATTCTCAGTATTCTTTGTTAATAATAAATATTAATTTTTTCGATGATAAAACATTACTTGGTTGCACTATTTACTAATGAAGTAGATTTGTGGTGGGTGAACCTGCTTAATTTTTTTTATTCACCACAACTCGACACAATTTTTGTTTATCACACACACCAACCCATATTTTCTTTTCTTCCATTATTTTTTTTCTCTCCCTAGTGAAACAAGTGAACAGAACCGCTAACTACAAATATAAGCTGGCAATAATGAACTTTTAGGTTTGTGAATCAACTATTATATATAATTGTTTTTCGGCTCCCAAGTTAAAATGTATAGATACTACACATTTTGTTTAACTTGGCACCACCATTTCACCACGAAAATTATGCTGTAATTTTTTTCGGCAAAATATTACAGGGTGAGTTAGATTTTAATCGTTACATTTAATTATTTTAAAATTTTTCCATTCTTAACTAGTCGTCTTCACGTAACATAAAATATTTAACATTAACACTAACATCATGTTACTGATAAATGTAGATCATTCAAGTTGAGGTTAAAGTTAATTTTTTTTGATGTTTAAACACGATTGTTAAAGCAAATATTAAAAGAACCATGTTTAAACATCGAAAAAATTAATATTAACATTAAATTGAACGATCTACATTTATCAGTAACATGATGTTAGTGTTAATGTTAAATATTTTATGTTACGTGAAGACGACTAGTAACGCTCAATTACATTGTATATTTCGCTTCAACTGCGAATGACAGCTGCAGTAAAATACATGCATTTATATGGAATGGAACCATATCAATACGTCAAACTTCAGCTTGAAGTACTTTAAAGATGAAAAATTGTTCAACTTTGAAGTGCTGAAGTACGTAAATACACTGTGTGGCTTGTTTTATTCTTATTTTGATATTTTTTTCATAGAGTCGGAAATTTCAATTTGCATTTCATAATTTAATTTTAACATCTTCATATTTTATTATAGAAAATGTTAATAACAATGCCTGGGTTAATATCATTTATGTGTTGCGTGTTGAAGCGCAGTTGAGGCGAAAGAATTCTATGCAGTTGAGCCTTTATCCAGTAAAGAATTTTAACGAGCTTTTTTCCGTATTTTATGTTTAACATAAATATCGTAGTGCTAAGAATAAAATAAGCTTAAATCAAATTTCCGCAATATGATAATAATATTTTACCTTTTAAACAATATGAATACAAATCACTTTCGTATTTTTTCTAGTAGGGATGTATACAAAACTTATTTTTTATTACAATTAAAATGTGTTCTCATTTGAAAAATAAATTTGAAATTATAAATTGGTATTGACTTTCGCAGGTGTCACCTTCAAATCCATTTAAATATAGACCAAGTTAGTTAAATGTAAGTTTTTGTATAAAGACCTTAATTACGACGATTTGAAGTTTCATGGCTATATCTTTATTAAAAAAGAAACGCGCGCACTTTAAATTTAAAAATGATAACCGGATATGTACTGTAGTGTAAAGTAAGTCGCTTAAAATTGTATTCGTTTATACGGCAAATATTTTTAGAGCTAAGGTACAAAATTCTTCGAATTTTTCACAAAAAGTTAATATTTTTACGCTGCCTCATTTTCATTTTGTAATATAACAGTGAAAAGGTCACCAATCATCAAATATATCAAAGGTAATTCTCATCTTTTATCGTTATCGAGATTAAAAAAGTAGAATTTCATATAAATTTTACGAAAAAAAAATTAATACAGAGTATTTGCATTTGAAACCATGTACCGTTCTTGGGATAATGCTAAAGGATATTTTTATGGGTTTATAACACAATGGTTTGGCATCAAACGTTTAAAATTTTGTAGAAAACTAAAAAAAAAAAAATATACTTGACTATTATAATATTTAAAACATAAGTTTAATAAAATCATTTTTCCTGTCTACCTGTTCGTTTACCTGTCAACTTGAAAAATATTTGTAATTATTTGCCCATTGTTTCAACTTGATTTTCATTTTTATATAAAGTTCTATCGATTTTGTTTATTTGCAAATATAAATCTGTTTGCTTGTTTCAGTCATTCGTTTAATATTTGAATTTGAATTAATTCAAAGGCCCACAAAACAATAAAGACAATTGGCTAATGAACCAACAACTCAATTTAAACATTTCAATTTCAATAAAGGCGCCTGTAGTGGAAGCTGCAGAAAATTCAGGCATCGCATGATGTTAGGCACACATGCGTACGAGACAAAGAAAAAACTTACCCTAAATTTAGTTGCAAACAAATGTACAAGAACAACAACAATAAGTAAACATGTTAATTTGCAATGAATATTTACTTTTCATATGTATGTATGTACATATGTATGACGGGTCTATGGTATAATGGTTAATTATATGCCGCCTGCACTGGAATAATGCAAATCAACAAAAACACACAAAAATTTTATATATAATCGATTTTCAGTCACACAGATATATTAGCATTTCTTTGTGTGTGCGAATGTGGGCTACCTTTTTTTGTTTAGTAATTTACTCAATACAGATGCGTATCGCGATTTCCATTTTAATGTATATTTTCGCAAATATTCATTTTGAAGTGATAAAATCATACAGATAAGCCACCACAGTATAAAAATACCCTGAACTACCCATCTATACTTCTTTACTAACGTACATATTATGTTTTCTTTAAATTTAAGTATGAAAGCGTGATCATGTGTCATTTTAGAGCAACTTGAGATAAAAAAGCAAAATTTTGTGATTTTTGCAAAGGGGGAGTTGTTTAAAGGGTTGTCTATTGATCCTACATAAGAATTTTTTTATTTTAGATTCATTTCAATTGTTAACAATATATGTAGGTAGTTGAATTAAATATTTACACATGAATAGATTTTAAAATTTAATAAAACGTTTTGGAAAAAAAATCATAAATAATGATATTAAATATTATCAAATATTTTTCTTCACTCAACCGTTAGTTATTGATTTCTATTGCTTTTTTTTATTTTGAACAAAAAAGAAAGAAAATAATCCTTTCGTAAATTTAAAAATAATAATGATGTTTGAGAGATTTTTCACATGTTCAACATTTATCCATTAGTTAGTTTTCAAACGGCTTCCTAATCATCTTGTATTATTTTATATTTTTTCCTTTTTCCTTGAGGTGTTAGTTAATGTTAATATTAAAAGTTAATTTTATTTTCTAAATTAATTTTTCTTTTTTTTATGATTTTGGCTGAAACAATCATTTTTATTTTCGAAATGTGTCTTAAATTTTATGGTTTTTGCAACAAATCGTTTTTAAGGCATCTTCATATAAATGTATTAAACAATTTCTCTGAATTATTTAGTAACATTTAGCACTCATCAACAATGGATGGTGGTTAACAAGATTTTTTTAATGTTTTACAAGTAGGTACATGTTAAAGTCTAAAGTTTCCATATGTTACTAAATACCCGTAAAGCTGTGCAGTAGATATTTTAATTCACAAAACTCATTCTCGCATAAAAATTAGAAAAAAAAACTACATGTTATTTGAAATTTAATATACGGAAGAACACGAAAAAAATTCACAATTAATTTTAAACAAATAGATTCACAAAAACATAAAAAACCGCGTTGATTTTAAAAACAAAACTATTATTTAAAAAAAAAAAAATTAAAAAATATTTAATTAAAAAATCATGACATTGTGTGTGACAAAAACTTTAACATGAGAATGTTTTACATTCATCACAAATACATGATGAATGGACAATGAAAATAGCAAACGAATAGAAGAGAATTGTAAAATTTGTTAATAAAGTTTTTTTCGACCGTCCTACTCTATGCGGCAGATGTCATTCTTTTCACAAACAACTTGTTTTTTCCATTCACCATTATGCAATTAGTACAGAGAGCGATGGATGATAATTGAAGAACCATGCAATGAGAGACGTGCGTTTATCAGTCCATAGTAGTTAATCAATTTTTAAGTAGCTAAAAGCAAAATATACGTTTTTTAGGGGAAATGTAGAAAAAAAAACACCAAAAAAAAAAAAAAAATGATAATGACCTTTTACATAGACTACTGTTGACCTCCTACAAGCCTCTTTTGTTTTTAAAAATTTTGTGTTTTTTTGTTTAATATAAATCTTTTTTTTTTTTTAATACGAAAATGGATGGTGGTTTTTGTTTAGATTTATATTTTTTGATAGTTTGATTTACATGTAATGTCAGTTGTGGATGGAAGATAGTTGTATATATGTATAAGAGTTTGTTTATTATTATTATTTTTGTAAAGAGAGCATGGTTGAATAGATTGATGAGTCAAGACACGAGTCAATGTGATAGATGAGCCAAAAAATCATTAACAGCTGAAAATAACTTATATACATTAGGGTGGCCCCAAAATGAATATTGTCGATGTTTCCAGTTCCAATGAAAATTTACTTCAATGTAAGACATCGTTTCTCAAAATTTTGTTCCTGACAATATCCTTTCGTGGGCTAGATCCATATAGAAATTGGTTCTTTTTCGGGTTTTGGATTTTTTTCATATTTTCACCAAAGGCATTTTTTACAGTAATTTTTAATTACATACAGTTTTAAAATATAAACCCTAATACTACTTTATTTTCCAATATTACCTTCAAACTCGAAAAAAATAATTTTATAAATTTTATAGTTTATTTCAAAAGAAAAAATCTATGTTTTCTTTACAAAACATTTTAGTTGTAATTTTCTGCTGTAGAACAATTTAGAATATTTTTTTGGACGTTTTAGCATTTAACGAATTACGTCTTTGCCAACACTAAATACAATACTCCGGCAGTTATAAAGAAATGGTTTTATCCGTTTTTCAATTTTTAAACAAAATAAATTTCAATCATATACTAATGTTTCTATATAGGAAGGATTTGTATGAATTTAGCATCACAATATTTTCATATTTAACAATTTGAGCCTGAATAATTTCTAAATGTTTATATATGTATCAATATAATTTTTTCACATGATATAAAATGAGGAATTGATAAATGTGAAAATCCGAAAACTGTCTCTTGTATTGTAGGCTGACATAATTGGTTGCAATATCTTTAAGCATATAGTTATAGCTATATAGTATAATTCACACAAGTATAAAAAAACAACAATCAATTTTTTCCGACTTAAAAAGTTCAACTTCAACATTTTAAAAAAGATTAAATATATAAAATATATAAAATTTTGAGACCTGTTTTTTCTTGTTATTGAATTGAGATAAGAATCAAATTTATTTATTAGCACAATATAAGAAATTGTAGAGAATTTCAACATATTTAAAGGAAAAATCTCAAAAAAGTCAAGGCAAAATATGAGAAATTTATTTTTTGAAGTTAAATACCTTTTAAACCAGCTTAGACAATTGCAATTTGTGAAAGTTATAAACGCCGATATGTTTTCAATTCTCGAGGTTGTCAACTTTGGCCCACTCCTCTATGAATTTTCCAAATCGGTTCAGTGGTTTCAAAGTTCGAGATTTATTTTGTTTCTGGCCCCACTGTGCAATGTGTATTACAGAACATGTAAAATTTCAAGATAGCAGTCTTCAAACTTGTTCAAATAAATGACTTATTAAATAAAATAAAAATACACTTCATAAATTTAGGAAAATTGAATAAATCCTAAAATTAAATAATTTCCTACTTCTTTGAAAATTAAATTAAATCCTTAAATACATTTTTATTTATTCGTTTTTTTAAAGTTATTTCATTGAGAGCTATTTCATAGCTCTCAATGTGCAATATTTATTAATTTAATTTAATTAATTAAATTATATAGCGCACTTTAAAGTCTTAAGAAATGATATATTAATAATATTAACATTTTTATGGAATTTATGCAGGTTAAAGTGATTTTTGAAAGAGAGGTTTATATTAGAGCTATGGTTAATAATGGACCGATCGTCATGAAATAAAACCGATCTTCATGAAATAAAACCGATCGTCATGAAATAAAACATTTCATTAGCATTTTTAACATCATTACGAGTTTTAACATTTTGAGTGGTAAAACTCTATTCCGCGCAAACATTTATAGACTTATAGGACTAGGTGAAATCTATCTTATCTCTAAAATTGCGACATGTACTTTGTGCACAAGCTTTACATGGACAGCCAGCCAACCAGACGGACAGACGGACGGACGGACATGGGTATGCTTTAAGGTGAGGGTAGGAAGATTTTTCTCCAATCACCTATGTTATAATTATTTTATAAAATTATAGTTACTAAATTTCCAAGTAATTTTTTGAATTATAATTTTAATATTTAAATTTAGTTAATCGAAATATTATAATTAGATTCCGAGTGAACTCTACTACATAGACATAATTTTTATACGATAAAATCAATTTAATTGTCATTGGGTTTCTTTGATTACCTTTTTCATTTCACTCCAGTAAATTTGTGAATATTTGCAAATAATTTCAATTAACAAATTCGTGAAATTGAATGAAATGTAAAAGGTGTACAACAACTTTTTTTGCACACCACGATTATCTAGTCTCTTCACAAACCAAAAATATAAATAAGAAGACCCAGCGGGATGCCTTCATAAAAACATGATCCACAACTTGAAATATAAAAATAAAAAAGAAGAGAAAAAAGCATTGAGACAGCCACACAGCAATAAAAACGGAATTAATCGTTTTTACGTGAAATGAAAATTAATTTTGAGACATTAAACTGTGGACGTACTTACACACATCTAATATAAGTTAGATGAATACTTCAATATATATAACACACCTGGTTGCAAATGTATGTAGAAAGTGGCGGTAGTGTGGATGAGAATGATAATAATGATGATGCATTTATTCTATCTCCTGTTGCAAAGTTGCAAAAGTCTGTGTACGAATACGCAACCATTTTCAATGCAATAATGGTGACGTTAAGTCTGACACTTGTATGTATGTAAGTATGTATGTATGTATGTATGTATATATATATATATATATATATATATATATATATATATATATATATATATATTATATAATAATACGTATATTTATATAATATATATATAGTATATTATATATATATATATATATTAATTAAATATATATATATATATAGCAGTATATCAATTTATACTCTGTACTGTTATATATTGCGAATACATAATAATAAGCACTTGGTAATCTTCTTGTTTCCAATTTTTTTTATTTTTTGAGTTTTTGCTTTAATATGACAATACTTGGCCATTGATTTGCACGATGTAAACTATGATATAAATGATGTAAAGTATGATATAAACATAATTATCAATGTAATTTAGTTGTAAGTTACAATTTAAAATGTGTTTTTCTTTTCTTTCCTTTTAATAATGTTATCGAAAGTTTTGATTAATAAATAATATTTTTTTTTTTACTTTAAGTAGATATCGATCGTCATATTATTTAAGTATAGATCCATATATTGACTCTAAAATCAGTTGAAAAAAGCAAAACGGAAGTATTTATTTTGAAACTAAAAGTTTTTAATTCACCCTTAGGAGCTTTACTTTACTACAGTATTTACTTGACGTATAAATATGATATCATGATAAATATTTTTACACTAATTACACAGTATTCAATAATACTTTTAATACTTCAAAATGTTCTACAATTGTGACAATTATGTGGGCTAAGGCGGTTTCTAGTTAACGCCTAAAATATGCCAAGACCACAACATAACCCGTTCTCCAAATTTACATTTAATATGAAATAATCAATGTTTTTGCGGAATCATCACTGTCATAATCAAAATTTGTTTGTAGCACCACTATTTTTGGGTAGCACAACATAATGTTTGTAAAACTAACAAAGTACATACATGATAAGTAAATGTCCGAAGGCGTAAGACTATTTCAAATTTCTACTGCCATCAACCACTTTATGTATGAAATTGGAAACCGTTCTAATATTATTTTGTCTTTAATATAAATACTTTAAAAATAACAAAAGGATTAAATCAAAATGAAACATACAACATTTGAATTTAAAGTACCACTTCAAATATACAAATCATCAATCGAAGAAAAAAAAACAAAATGTTACGAATTCTATGCTGAGCAACTATCACAGCGGGTTTTTAAAAGCAACCCTTTTAAACTCAAACTATGCCAACAATAATTTATGCAAATTTCAAGTTTTTTTCTGTTCGAATAACACACTAAAGGATTTTAATTTTTTTGTATGGGTTTTTATGTCGTAACATAACTAACAATTAATGTTTTAAAGGCTTAAATTGAAAAAAGTGAAATAAAGAAATTTTTGTTTAAAAAAAAGTAATAATAAATTTTTGATGAGCATTTGGTTTTTTTTTTTTTTTTTTTTTTTAAAGGTTTTTTTTTTTTTTTTTTTTTTGAAACAAAAAGGATTCTTCCTACAAGTATTTGATTACACTGGAACTGTTTGATGTATTTGGTTGGCACTGAACTGCATACATTCACTGTTATATTTGAGTATGTATTTGCATACAATAACAGAGTTAAATTGTTTGTTCGTAGTAAATTATTGTTACCATTTGAAGTGGGCCGAGTGCATTTGTCACCCTCATATAAGGGCGGAGGGCACGCCGACAGCGTGAATAGAAGGAGTTTATAATGTGGGTTTTAATAACGGAAAATTATTAGTTAAACTTGAAAAATCTAACCACAGTTTTTTCTTAAACCGGATGTATAATTTTGAATTTAACGAAAAAAAAACTAATATATTTGGGAATAATAACGAACATTTAAACTCAATTGTTAATTTATTATTTAAATTATCTTAAAATAAATCTGTATAATTATCGCCTTTACTTTAAAAAAAAAAAAAAATCTAATTTAAATTGATTTAAAACTATGTTATTAAGTTTAATTGTACGTTATGTTAACGATTTCAATTCAAAATTATTTATTATATATGACAAAAAGACTAAATATTACAACTTGGAGATACGAAATATAAATAATATTACACTCAATAAAATGTTTATTTTACTAAAAATCAAAATATTAGGCCACATTCGAATTTTTTCTCGATTATCCATGATTCGATTAGCCGGCAACATCGATTATCCGGGAAAGAAAATTTGTAATAGTTTTCTTTTCTTTTTTCAGAGACCAAAAATAACTGGTTCACTTATATTTTACCATTTATAAATTGCTTTTTATGTTAACTCGGTGAAAGTGTTATTTATATGAAAATTTTTTTAATAAATGGCTGAACAAAATAGTAAAGTTAAAGAAAACTCAAGATGAGCTATTTTTAACATATTGTTTTTGATAAAAGTCATTTTGATTTGTATGATTAAAAAAGTAAATGGCTCTAGTATTTAATGAAATTGTACATTAATTGAAATCTATTTAAATAAAAAAAAAAACATATTATTTCTTAAAATTAATATAAGCAGAGAATTGCAGACAGTTATTAATTATGACTGAAGATAAAATGATTGTCCCTACTCTCTAACATAAAAAATGACAAAAAGTAGTAAAAATCTATTTATACCAGTTATGATTTCAAGTGGACTAGTTATCTTCGGCATCTACTTTTTACTCATCCATTTAATTTTTTCCGATTGACTAACGGTGATTACTTCTATTATGCGGGATTGGTTTTGAAAAGTCATGCACAATGTGGATAAAACGAAAAGGGGGATTTCATTCGTTTGAATAAGATGTGTCTTTCTCATTTTCTGTCCAAAATTATTATTTTTCCTTATATTATTTAAACATTTAAATCCTTGAATAATTGAATTGTATAAATAAAAATACTTCACGTAATTTGTACTCAATTAACCGGTAAAATTTATTTTTTATGCCTACCAATATGGTTTGTTCATATTTCACTACATTTGGGAAATAAATAACTGTCTCTTAGTAGTATTTGGTATAAATACCTCAGAGATTGAAAATGATGAAAGTAGGTCAACTATTTCACTACAAATGTCTTGCCAGAATCGGGTTTTAACGTAACCGAATTTTTAGCCAATCAAATTTGGCAACTGAATTGATGTGGGACATACAACCGTTTTATGAACAATTCGGTTGAAAGCTTTGTTTTCTTTTGTCAACAATTATAAAAAAATACTATTTATTTAAATAAAAAAATGCAAAAAAAAAAAAAAACAATATGAAAACATACATTTGTTTACATAATTTTTTTATATATGAACATAGAGTAAATTGTTCTTTCAGTTCAAATTTTGTAATTCCACGGATGTTATTTTTTACGTTATTTAATTTAGATATAGTTCCATGTTTTCTTTCTTGACAAAATTGTTGTTTATTGTTGATTTATAGTAGATCCGCTGGATTTACATACAGATATAAAACAGTTTTAAATCATTTCGCTAACAGTAATTAAGCTAGAAAGATGCAATAATTGAGAATATCTAATACGGGCTATTACATGTACTAATCCATGTTCTAACCCAGCAGCTAAATGTATTGAAGCAGCAAGAAAAAATGGAATTTGAGAACACTAATTTTTTTATACCCTAGATACATTTTTCTTTATTCATAAATAAAAATGTTGATTGCAATAACTGAATAGTAATTGTTTATTTTAAAATAAGTTTTGAATAATAAAACAATTGCAATATTGACTATTTCCAATACGGGAAACTATATAGCTTGGCTTCATGTACCGAATTAATTAAACAAAACGAGTTCCATTACCTAGTTTTTTATTGTAAAAACTCTTATTTGATTATAACTATGATAATATTATTCATCATAAGTAATGGAAATTTCTGATCTTTTCTGTGTATGTGTAAAAAATTTATTGCATTCACAAAATCGAAAAAAAAAAAACAAAACAAAACAAAACATTTCAATTTTGATTTGATGAGTTCGAACATTTTACGAAAATATATTTTAACACCGATTATGATAAAATCTGGACTATTAATCATTTCTAGCTAATCAACAAAATAAAAAATCCTTTCGCATTTTTTTCTTTTCAATTTCTATCTATACCTTAAGCGGTAATCAATAATAAATCTTATTTTCAGTCGAAATAAAAAAAATTGAAAATTTGTCAACTTTTACCCCAAAAAAGGTAATAATTCTTTTGCTGTACAATGAAAGTGACAATACAGTCAGTCACTGCAGCCACTTTACGGTAAATTGGTTATAAACAATACAAACCACTACAAATGAAACATTGAGGCAAAAATAGAAAAAAAAAAACAAAAAACAAATAAATAATATAAAATTTATAAAATGTGATGACAATACAATACAACCATATACGGCAATTGTCTCGTTTGTATGTACATATATGAACAACATACCACAAGTTGTTGAGTACCAAAAATAGAAAAAAAGACGCCTCTAATCCTTTATTTATCCGCACCCAATATTCAATATAAGTGAAGTTTCAAACGCGCATGCGTGCACGATATTTATGAACAAAGAATGTGGCAACGCCCATTAATATGTTTTGCTGAAACACAAAGACATCTAATGCACATTCACTGCATGCGGTATGCAACTGTTAAAATGTTGGATTAGGGATGTTGTTTAATATTCAAAATACACGTAATAAACGCTTTCTGCTGGTCATCATTTCTTTGATAAAATGTATTATCTTAAAAAAAAATAATAATAATAATAATAATAATTATAAAAACTTTCTAAATCGCTTTAGGGAAATTACCAAACTTTATTGAACATAAAACTAATTTTAAATAGTTTCTCTGGTTAAATAACGTACGAGTCGACTTATTGACAGCTGCATCGTCGTACTGGTAACGTTTAAATTTGAAAAACTAACTGACCACTGTCCACTATTGTGTAGCTGCATAGACGAAAGGGTAATTTTTCTAACGCCGCAGGATAATTTAAACTTTTATTTAATTCCTTTAATTGTAATCCTGACCAAGAGCTAATAACAATTTATGTTTGTAATTGTTTTTGTACACTCTCCACAAATTCGATTAACTTTGAATTTGTGTTTTTGTATCAAATACAGGCCAAACAAAAGGGTCAGTTTTTCACACTTCACTTCACAAATGGGCTGTAAATTATAGTTTTTCAAATAATGTTAAAAATTTTTAGAAAATAAAACAAACGAAAGTTCTTTCCTGTTATTATTTCATTCACATTCATTTATACAAATCACTTGGCATGGTCAATTAAAATTTTATCTTTAACATTATGACATATTTTTAGGATTTTTTCGGTTCTGATCTAATTGAAGTTGGAAAATTTTGTACGCTAATTGGCTAACTGACCAAAAAATAACAATAATAATTATAATTATGATGTTGTGTAGTTGTTAGGCAAAGGAATTGAATGTTACAGTTGTAATTATCCTTTAGTTTGTTTAGGATAGAAATATTAATTTTAATAAGTTGCAGATGTTTGTATTTAATTTAAATACAGTTTTGAATAATTTACAAATTAAATTTTTGGTGTTTTTTTTTTTTTTAATTTAGTTGGTTTTATAAAGAAATAGCGTTACTTATTAAATTTTGCTGGAATTTCGCTCTAAAATTTCTAAAGATTCATATCGATATATTTAAAAGCAAGGGAACCCTTGTAGTGTAATAAAATCAAAAATACATTAAAACGTCATAAAGCTTTTAAGGATTTCTTATCAAAATAAATACCACAGGAATAAAGGACGACAATAACATTACATTAAATTATTTGTTTATATTAAAAACACAATAAAGTAATCGAAATTCAAAGTAGTTTTAATCTTTTTGACCGTTTCGCTTATTGTTGCTTTTTTATGGTTATTTTGTTTGTATTTTTTTATAACGAATGAAGGTCAAAATGTTTTAAAATTATCTGAGATTTTAACACGCCACTCTACAGATTGACTGCTGATGTTGTGGACGATGGATGTATAATGCAGCATCCCTATCATTTATATTGTTAAAATCGTCAAACCCACCCCTTCATGGGTAAAAAAATAAACAAAAAATCTACATATTTGTTATTTTTTATTCGAAATCTACGATAATTTCATACGAAAATGTCACAAAACATTGAGGGGAAAAAAATACAAAAATGTGCATTAAAAAACAAAATTTTGTTAAGAAAAAAAAAAAAAAAACTGGTTCATCATTCATTAATAATTGTCTAAGGGGGAAGTGTGGCATAGACTGATGAGCAGACAGACTGTCTGACTAATATTTAAGTAACTCATGTTTTATGATGTACGAAAACGATTTATTTATGTTGATAATTTCATGTTTTTATATTTGATTATGATGTTGTCTTGTGATTATAATCGGAATAATGTGGTGGAAGATGAGCCTTTTTGTTATTTTTACTTTTTTTTTTTTTAAATTTATTATTTTCGAATATATAAACAGCTGTCTGCTCATTTTCTATCTAATGCAAACTTTTGTTATTTCTGTAGCTTATGTATGTATGTGCAAATTTTTGTTTTCTGGTTACTTTTTTCCTCCTGTTTTTAGTTTAAAGTGAAATTTGTATCATTTAAAAGGCATTGTTTGAAAGCCTTTTTATGCCATTCTTAATTTAAAATGCGAAACGAATTTAGCGTACAGTACATTATTATTGTCTCTGACAGCTCAACAATGTTGATGGTTGATTTGGATGATGAAGTTTGGGTGACTAGTGTGTAAACTGACATATAAACACGCCCTTCAATAATTTAAACACCAGATTATATCGGATTAGTTGTTTTGTAATCCTTGCGTTTATGAATCAATTTTTTGGTATTTATTGTAACACTTCTATTAAGTATAAATAAGTATTTCTTATTATAATAGTTTATCATATAATATTTACAAATCATTAACATCTTTGTAACTACACTATGCAACAATTTTTACTGTTAGACATAAATTTTGTTTTATGATCTTCTAAATTTTTCACTATTTGTACCAAGATAGTCTCAGATAAATCGAAAAATAACAATATCAATATAGTTCGAAGTTAAAATAATTTTGCATAAATCTTTAATACATATCGTTAGAACTTTAATTTAATTTATCTTACCTTTTAATGAGTCATGAGTCACAATTGTATTACAAAAAACTATTTACTGTCTACATTAACTAATATTTTTTTTTTTCGTTATGTAGGCAACACTTCTAAATTTCTCTCCCATTCTTATCGTTAGTGTTGTTAGTAGTAAGAATAAATTATTCGTTATTAATATTTGTTGCATGTAATTACATATATTTTGTGATAAAACCATCATCACTATTTCATTTTGTTTTGTTTACAGAATTCTTGTTGACAGCAAACAATTAAAATACGATTGTGGCGAATATTTGTTTGACATACTGGCAGCCAGTATATACGATTTTGTCCAAAATTTACGAAGGAATAAAAAATTTATTATTTTTTCTTGAAAAGTGAAAATGGCTTACCAATGGTAAAGTAAGCAAATAATCGTTTTTGAATACAACTTTAAGGAATTTTGCTTAACATTGGTTATTAAAGTTGTGTTAAGTTTTTAATATGACTGTAATAGTTGTAATTTTAAAAATTAAAATAATTATCAATTTATATCGAATTGTCGATATATGTATAATATTCCTGAGGGAAATCGGTAGGGTACCATCAGTACCAATTGACACCTTAAATCCACCAAAGTTCCAGTCAAGTACCAATTGACACCTTATACTGGTATAAAAGGCTGAATTTCTCCGTCCTATGTCAACGACATTTTAAAGTGACATAGTGTCTAACATTAGAACGGGTCCCTGTCACTTTGGACTAATCCCGTGATATGTTTAGTGTTAGTTCTTTTCCCTCTTGGAACACAAAGAAATTAAATGTAGCATAAGAATATGGTTACAAATGTATATGTTGCAAATACTTAAATACCAGCATTCACTCAAATATCCTGTGTCTATTGAATAGATAATAAACTAAAGCAATTTATTTTTATAAGTCTCTTAAATAAATATTAAATTTTCAGTAGACTGTCATTTATTCTCTCTCTCTCTCTCTCTATCTCCTGTGTCGGTTTATTTAACCTCATTCAACTAAAGTATTTTATTAAACTTTCAACATTCAACTAAAGTATTTTATTAAACAACTGCAACGCAAACAAATAAAAATCTTGTTGTATTTTTCTAGTGTAATTACAAAATAACAATAAGAAAAAAATAACAAAAAAGTAAATGGTTAAATAAATAAATTTTACAATTTGCTACTTCATAGATACATAAACACGACAAACATCAGCAGCAGCAACAAAAACAACAAAACATAAATATAGAGATGAACAAAGTTACAAATGTCCGACAATAGGACAAAATAGCAAACATTACCAATAATGAAAACAACAGCAACAATAATACTTAAAAGCAATAACAATTTTACTATCAACCAACCACCAATGGTGTAAAAAATATTCATACAAATGTATGTTGATGCACCATTTATTTCGAATTGTGCAACATTTTACAGTGGAACAGAATCGAAATAGATATGAAATTTCTAATTTCTAATCTAATAAAAGTTAGTGCTCTATTATTTCTCTTATAGTTTTCGTGTTCCTTTCTTTATATTTGAAAGTTCAACAATGTATCTCAATTTTGAAAAATCTTCGTTTGATCTGGTAAGATAGCAAAATTATGTTTCGAATACATAGGACGATATCTTTACCGAGCACAAATATAGACTATTTTGTATTTGAATATTGTATAAATTTCAATTCTGCCCTACTGTACATTATACCATTGGTTGGTTGAATCTTCCTCACATATACGAATTACCTTTGCTTCTCCTATTTGTTTTTATTTACATCATTGTATCTATGTTCTTATGCCAATAGAGTTCGTTTGAGTGTATGTGAGCTTAAGGATCGCAACAACACCTTGAGCCATTCCGGTACGAATGCTATGTATTTCATTTATTCACTAATACTATCCGGTTTGGTTTGATGTGGTCGTTTGTAGTAAATGTGGTGTGGTTTGATTCATACAGTTGTTTTTTGGTGTTTAAGTGTTGTTACACTAACAAATATCCATGAAAACATAGATATATTTTGCTTGTATGCAATACAATTACAATGGTACTATGACTTTTTCTAAGTATTTTTTTCTTTTAGTGAATTCACATTTGCGGGTGATACCTGGTATAACCACAATACACACATACATACATACATACATACATACATACATACATACATACATACATACGTACATATGTATTTATGAAAGATTTTGTTAGACATAAAATTTGCTTTTACTCATTTAATTGAAAGTCATAAATTTCTAGAGATCTTTAAGATACATAAATAAATTTAAATTTCTGTAGCACAGACGTACTTATTATACTCTGACCAATATCCTTTTTTATTAATATAAACTTCTCACTTTATACTTGCATTATAAATGAATTTACTCTCAATACTTTGATACCTAAAAAAGAATCTTGAACTTTTTGGCTCAGTCAGTTTCTGAGTGTTTCCAGTTCACGTTTATTGAATGCCAAAAGCAATAAGGATTAATTGCCGATATTGGTAGTCGTTAAGCAATATTAGAACATTACATCTTATACAATCTATATATAATGTATTTATAGTACATGTCGATATTTTAGCCATATCATCACTGAGATGGTAAGATAGAGATTTTCAAAACGTTTTAATAGAAAAGATGTTTATCAAAATAATTATTAGCACTTTACAAATCTTTTGCTTAGAATAAGACATTATATTAAAAAAATATTACATTTTTTTTTTCTATAATTTGTTGGAATGGATCTTTGAAAAATGCGAAACCCTGATTTAAGGGTTTGTTACTATTACTTATTACCACAATTATGCAGTTATTATTGTTGTTTTTCCTTACGTAGATACTTCTTGCATTTTATTATGGCGAAGGCAAAGAAAAAAAAGGAAAGCTGTCTGGCTGGAACTTTGTAGGAAAAATCATTGTTCAATTCCTCTTTCATTTGTGCTTTGAATACAAAATGTATGATTAAAGTATTAACTTCTTGGTTATTTTATTTTCGATTAAATTTTAAATCTTTTCTTAGCATTAATTAATCATGTTGATCATATTGGTAACATTATAAGGATTATATTATGTTTATTTGAAAAAGACAATCATGTTTAGACAAATGTATAACAATTACGTGTAGTTTTAATATTAAATTGTTTGAAAGTATCGTTCGGTATAAGGAATTAATTGGAAATTATAACTTATAATGACTGTACTTTTTATTATGTCATATTTAGGGCATGTTACCGTCACTATTTTTTAGTACGAGTTATTTAGAGTCATTTTATGTTTTATGTATTTTTATATTTTTATATACTACACTACCATAGGTGGTTGCGTTGTGCTAATATTTGTGACGCAGTGAAACACTCATCGGATCCCCCATTTTAAAGTATATCGTTCGACTGAGTATCACTTTCTTAGTCGATTTTATGATGTCAGTCCGTTCGTCAGGTAAGCTGGCTATCTGTTTGTCTGTCTGTCTGTCCATGTAAACCTTATGAACAAAGTGGCACAAGAACGAAGTCTATTAAAATTGTCTATGGTGAATTTTTGTATGTGTTAATCTTTGTTTCAAAATTCATGAAGATCGGCCCATAATTGACTTCCATATTAATCCCTCTTATTTTAATGTGCATAAATCATATACGAATGCTAGTATTACACTTTGTGAATATTAAATATTATATTTTTTGAAAATCATTCAAATTGTACAAGTCCAAATCTACAGTTTTCAGTGTTGATTTTTCACTATACTTCACTTTTTTGTGATATTATATCTTATATGGAAAGTTTTGACTTCCCGGTTTGTACCTATTAATTCTTTAATAAGTTAAATATTTCTATTTTGCTCTCCTAGGATCTAGGTAATCTGCCAGGAACCCTTCATCCTTTAAACATACAGACGGACAAACGTAGCTAGGTCGACATAGAATTTCACATGGATCTAGAATGTATTGCCTTAACTAGCATCAAAATAAGGTTTTACGATCAAAACATTTCAATCTTAATATGCATGTAAATATGTACGTATAAGTTTATTTTACTTGATCTAATTTTTATTAACATACATACATAATTATGTATATTTGATAGCAAAATAAAAATCCTTAAAAATCATAAATATATCAAACAAATCACTAATAAAAACCACAAACTTTTTTTAATAAAAAATTATCATAAAAGATACAAAATTGTTTATGTTTACACTTTCAATAAAATTATTTATGAATCACAATCATAAGCATTAAAAAAAGGGTTTAAAACTCATTTGAATTTTTAATGAGTAAATATACATAAAACTCATCCTGTTTTTTTTTTTTTTCTTAAAATTATTTGTATTTTTTTTCTTAATTTAAAAATAAAATTAATTTATAAAAATAACAAAAACTGTAAAACACTTGAATCGATGTGATTGTGGTAAAATTTGTTTTTATTTGTTATTATTTGTATCTTTTTTTTATTAAATGATATAAGCAGCACCCTTTTTGAAAAAAAGGGTTAATTATTTGAATAAATTAGGTTTTAAGATTCAAAAATCAGAAAAAAAAAAAATAAAACAAACACAAACATAAATAGTAAAATACGTTGAACTACTAATGTGAATATGCATTTTTAAAGTACCAGCTGGAATTTGGTTTAATAAATTTCAAATATGATCATTTGTCATTTTCTATAGAAATTGTTGAATTATAAATCCCCAACATAAATCATGCATTTGTTTCAACTACTTAATGTTGAAACAAATTTGTGTGGATATACTTTAACATAATGTACATTTAAACATACATGTATGTCCATCAAAATTGAGATCTAATTCCGAAAAGGTTAAATTTATCCCAATGTCTCACAATTTTTGGACTATTTATGTCTTTTTGGAATAATTTTATAAACTATATATAATATACAAATGAATAGTCAAAAGAATGATTATCTAGTAGAATATTTCGTGAGATATTTTATAGTATTGTAGCGTTTCTTTGAAGATCAATTAAATGACACCGTTTATATTCAATTCTAATTTATTTTCTCTATGTTAATTCTTGCTTTTGTCTGGGTAATAAATTTAAAGAAAATGACATTGAGTCCCTGTAAAATAAAAGATTAAAATGTTATTATAATGGGTAATAAATTATTATTTGATTAACTGAAATTTATTAGCCAAAATAAATATATTATTTAAACTTATAGACTATTAGTTGACTATAAATAAGTTAGAGTACATTTATTTTAAAAATATTTGTTTTTTAATTGTTCTACATGTTTAAAATATAATACTTTCGATAATATTTAATCCAATCCAATATCATTTGAAGAATATTGAGTTTTATTTGTATTATTGTACACATTTATAAATTTATTAGTATTTAAGAATATTTTCTTAAATATGATGTCAAAATAAACAAGGACGAAGGACTTTTTTCCACTTCATCTTAACAATAACATTTTTAGTAGTACTGATGTTGATTTTGCTCTACTTTAAATGTCATTATTAAAGTAATACATCATATTCATTCATATTTTATAAATACATACATACATATGTATATGAATATAATAATAAAAAGCAAAATTACATGAATGAATGATGAGTATGGAAATCAAAATACAAATAAATCTAAAACTAAAGAACAATGACGCAGCTGGAAAAAAAAAAGTCAAAATATTTGTGGAGCAAAGAAAACTACAAGAAGTGCAAAAAATAAACTATGGCCATCATTAGAATATGAAATATTAAAAATATGATTTCTGATTTTTTTTTTTCTATTTGATTGTTTTTGTTTGTTGCACTGGAGGAGTTGACAATTTTCACAAAACACACAGCAGGGAAGTAGAATCAATACCCTGAGGAAAATAAACCAAGGGACTGGTGAAAACCTCATAAAAAATGGAAAAACTATCAACATAATAAAAGAAATATATATATGTATGTATGTATGTATATGTACATAGTAACATAATTATAATAAATATTATTAGCTCATTTGCTTAAGGGAAAAAGGAACAACATTTTGAATAAAATTTTCCAAACATAAAAATAATTTTATGATGTTGCGCGGCGCTCATGCTCACATTTCGTTATGCTTTAATTGGGTAGAGAACGTTTTTGGTATGAGTGCTAAATTCAAATTATTGCAAAATGTTTTTAATTTATATCATTATTCTATTGTATTCGCCTTAATCAAATTAAAATTGTGCAGTTAATAAATTATGAAATACATAATTTTTTGCAATTTTATATTTATTGCCAAGCGAAACTCATTTGAAATGAAAACGCGAAAAATTCGTATTCATAAAAAAGGGTTCGTTGGAAGAAAATATTGAAAATATTTTGTGCCCGTTATTTTCCAATATTTAAATTAAAATTAAGGGGTGGATTCTTACATATGATTTTAACAAATGACATGTGTGTTTTAGACACGAGCTAGAAATGCATTAATTTAAAAATATTTTAATAATTTCAATTTTCCTATTTGAATAAAAACAAAGACCAACAAATTTTATTGTAATTATTCAGAATTTGATGAATATTTTCATCCAACTAATTAAAGATTTGAAAACATGAACAAAAAATAAATTGTAAATATTTTTGATCTAGATAACTAACCATATGTTTGAGTTGGCCATATTGTATTTATTTATTTTTTATTTTTTTTACATAATGTATCAGCCTTAATATAAATGTCAATCATAAAATTGTTCATTCACATGGTCATATGGTCTTTTGGTCAAGAGTTAAAACTCTTTGTTAGATGATAAAGATAACACACGCACATAGTATTACGTTTATTGAAATATTCCTTTGCCAAATGCAGTCGTTTGTTGCATGTTTTTTTCTTTTTTTTCTTTTTTTTTTGATATCGTAAGGACAATGAAGGATGATTTAAGTTAGGGTCATTTGTATTATAATTTTTTGATTTGTGATTTGGTTTATTGAAAAACAATTTAGTTAAGTTATTTTCACACTAATCAAATATTTAATAAATTTTCGTAACTACTATATAAAACATTTTTTAAACTTTTCCATTTAAATG
>MINK01172711.1:0-26307 GCA_001735545.1 Phormia regina
AAAAAAAAATAAAAAAAAAAAAAAAAAAAAAAAAAAAAAAAAAAAAAAAAAATTCCCTCCACAAAGAAGAGTCAAATATCAGTTAAAGGAACGTTCAAATTTGTATAACCCACCTCAACATGAGGGGGAATCATGCATAAATTGAAAATATATATATGTTATAGTGCTGTATGTATCTGGTAATGATGACAATGATAATGACCAATAAATAGAATGAAGTTGAATGTTGGTGGAGTGTATGTTATGGTGTTACATGTTGTATGTTTTGACTTTTAGTATCTGCTTTATTTAGACTGACTTTACGGTTTGTTCATTAAAACAAGTGTTTAAATTTAAATAAACATTAACATTATCAAAATATATCTATAAGAATAAAAATTTCTATGAATGGAATATTTTCAATCTATAGAATATAAATAATTAATTATTAAAAAAAATCTATAATTTCTAATCAGAAATTTAAAATGAGTTGCAATATACATATATTTTATTATTAAATAAATTATTACATAAGAAAATTAAATAAGAACTGAAGTTTTGCAGAAAAAAATATTTGAATTTTTGAATTTTGAGTACTTGATGCATTTAAAGAAATAATTGTTTAATTGAGTAATCGAAATTGTAATAATTTTTTAATTGTATCAAAAACACTGATTCTGCTGCATATATTTCTTAGCCAATTCAGATATACGTTTTAAATAAGCACAACGCCTTTAAACCACTATTTTAATTGACTTTATTTCTCGAGATAACAAATCGCTGTAAGTCAATTTTCTGAAAAATTCAATATCCTAGCAAAAATATCAATAAAACATAAAAATTTCAATTTGTTATATTTATATTTGTTATTCATAAAGTCAAATTTATTGCAAAAAAAACCAAGACATAATATTGCATTTAAATTTGAAATTGAATTGAACTATTTAAAAGTTCTGTTTATAAATATGTATAAATAAATAATTTAGCTAAAATCATAACATAATAATAAAAACAATCATGTTGGGGGAGATTACAATAATATTTAACGTGTTAAAAGCAAAAGACTCTTGTTAGTTGAGAGGGGGTGGGTTGACACAAGGAGTGGTGAATAAATAACGTTAAAAGAAGTGGCAAAAAGAAGGTGTGATTTGTGAAAAGAGCGCGCACATATAAAATGAATGAATATACAATCCATCTATCCATCCAGCCAAACCAACAACAAACATTTACACACAAACACTTAAAGATAACTCGTAGTGAATTTTGCTTCTATGATTGTGGAGTCAATCGTGTTGAAACACAGCAATTCTCAGTTTTAACCACATGCATCATACAATAGTAGTCAGTCGTATGCATGTAGATACATTTCTGTGTCTATATCTAAAAATTCCGACTATATGAATTGCTATTGAACTACATTCAACGATGTTTCATGATTTCTTCTGTATTTTAAACGTTGTCTGACTGTTTTGCCAGCCATCTAGTCAATTTGACAAACGTTATGACTAAATGGATATATTGTTGCTGTTGTTATACACATTGTATGTTTAAAAATGTTTTTCTTTACATTCTCGCTTTGTGTATTTCCGATGTTTTTGCACATGAGTAGGCTTTTGTTGCTTGTTGATACATTTAGTTCAATATTATTTTTTGTTGTTATTATAATCATTTTACAGTGGGCTTAAACTTGATAGAAATATTTAATATTATTAAGTATTTAATTATAATTTGTATATGATGCCTTTTTAAATATGTTGTATATGCTTTATAGTGTTTACTTATGTATGTATATGGATATCGCGTCATACTTTTGAAATTTGATAAGGAAGAATATTTAGAAAAAAATGGGAGTGTCATTTGAAAGTTTTAAAATTTTAATATACATTAAAGTTTAAAGGTTCTAAAATAGTAAATTATATATATATTAATGTAGGTTTATCGAAGGACTAAGGACGAAAAATGTATTGTATAAATTAAAACCAGATTAATTTGTTTGGAAATTTTTGTTTGTTTGAAAGTCTGTTTTAAATTAAAAAATATATTTAGACATTTTTTTTTTTGTTTTCTGGTAAAATATACAGATCAACTTAAAGAATTAATCAGATTCCATCAAAAATTAGATTTTTTAATATTATATTGCTTGCTATCCTCAATTATCAGTTATCATGAACTCTGTATATTTTATGATTCTAAAACTATATTTCCCAAGCCCACTCAAGCAATTGTTTTATATATTAATGTTTTTTATACTTTTTTCTTTTCAAGAAATATTATGTTCTTATAACCTATAACAAAACGATATTAAAATGCTTAAAATTGTATATAATATTATTGGTTGCCCTTTAGGTGTGACAGATTTTTTTGTGCACAATTCATTGTATTGAAAATATATTTAGAGTTATATTTTATAAATCAAAGCGTGTTGATGTTCACAGCTCACTTATTTTGGACTTGATCCGAAATTTTAGTTTGTTTTTAGCTGTTTCACTCAATGGTATTTTTAAAGCTTAACGTAATCTTAAATATTCTTTTGGTAGATATATAAATATGATTGTCGTCTGGTATCATAATACCAGAATAAAAATTTTGGTAATGGATATTTTAAAATCGAGTACATTTTCATTTGTTGAATCGACAACATCTTTAATTTTTTTTTGGCCACCCTAATATATTGTGTAGGTCTTGTTGTAATACTAGGGGCCTGATATTACTACAAGCAGTACTACAACTACTACTTGTTGTTGTACTTGTTGTTGTTGTTATTTTGTTGTTATTATTTTATGGTTATATATGGTACATCATCATGTCTGTCTACATTGTTATTATTTTCCTTGCTAATGGTCTCGGTATCCAAGCAATCGTGTTACGTTTATTTTGTTCTTTATTTTTTCTTCACCTCCCCAACATTTTAGCATATCAAAACCAAAACATACACTGAAATTTTGTTGTTTTTTCTTGATGTAATATATTCTTTTTATTTCCTCATCATCTATAGAGTGTTAAAGCGTTTAACACTCGTTCGAAATGAAGAAAAGAAAAGAAAAGAAAGCAGAAGGAGGAAGGTTAAAGGAAAACGTGTTTTTAATTTTGAGGTAAAAGTAATAGAATAACTTTTTCTGTGAATAACATAGAGTTGGTATTTTGTATCATGGAACTTTTTAAGCAGGAGTTGTCATTTAACTTTCGTATACACATATTTGGATTAAAAAATACTACAAATAGTTTTCGGTTTGCTCTTTAATTTAATTTAATTTTGGTAGATGTGTACACCAATATAATAAATCTTAAAAGTTTTTAAATTATTTTATGAAATTTAGGAAAATTGTTAAACTCTTAGTGCTCAGTAATGTATATGTATATAAAATTCTTTATCAATTTTACATCCCAATAATTAATTTCACATAAAAATAAAAATTTGCTCACTAAGGGGTTAAAGGTCATGTATTTTATATATAAACCATTTATTATTGTTGTGTATTTCTATAGTTTATGGGAAATAAAATAAGACTTATTTAATAAATTTAGGTAAGAATTGTAGTCCCTCGACCCCCGCTGACTAAATTACATATCGTCACCGATAATACAAAACAACGTAAAATCATTTTTCATAACATTACAGGAAGCACAAAAAACTTTATAACATCAAAACTAACTATCGTATCAACGAAATTTTTGGGTTATTACGTCCTTAACCCTTTTCACACTACTACCCGATCTCGTTAAGATAAATTAATGAAATTTGGTATGGATCATCTCATTTATCATTCAAGTATGTTCGGAAACGTAAGGCTACAGTAAAAATTTATATTGCACATTTACTTGTTGTCAAAATTTCTCGGAATTCAAAATTGTTATACCTTACACCACCATAGGTGGTTGGGGTATTATGTGTTTGTGCAAATATTGTATTCTGAGTCGAAAAAGTATACCGTCCGTCCGTCTGGTTTGCTGGCTGGCTGTCCATGTTAAAGCTTTGTGCGCAAAGTACAGGTTCGCAATTTTTAGAGATTAATTTGATGAAACTGGTACGATAGTGTTTTTTTTGGCACAAGGACGAAAGCCTATTGATTTTGGTCATGATCGCCCATTATTTCACCCTAGCCCCCATACAAATCTTCTCCTGGAATAGAGTTTTAATACTCAACATACCTTAAAAATTTGAAATATTTTAAATGAAATTTACACAAATTAAGTTTGTGTAAGCATAAATCTATTCCAAATTTCATCAAAGATGGTCCATAATTTACCATAGCTTCCATATGAACCCGCGCTTTCGAAAATCACTTCAACGTTGTAAATTCCCATAAAAATGTTGTAATATTAATTTAATATTCGACACATAAACATTTATAATATAAGTAATAAGCGACCAGTATTAGTACCCAATTTCTGGAATCACCAAAAAAGAGCATAAATACATGTGAATTTTAGTATCGACGTAATATTCTGCAATAGTATGTTTTTATTTTGCACTTCATACACGTATAAGTCCATAATTGACTTCTTCCCGAATTTTGGTACACATATAGGCAATGGTGTAGGGTATCATATGGTCGGTCTTGACCGACTATACCATCTTCTCTCGTTTTTCAGTTCATTTAGTTGATAATAATTTTTTTTTAACAAATTACGTTATTTTGACTTAAGAAAATCAACACATTTCTTAATATAATTTCTATTTTTTGAGCTACAAGCCTGAAAATTTGTGACTACACATAAACTATATAATAAACTTACATATGTAAAGTTTTATTTAATTTTCTCCAAGATACGCCAAAAAGTTCATTATCTTTCATAATATATATTAATTGTCATACTAAGCCTATTCATAAACGGAAACATTTTGTAGAAATTTGGAGAAGTAACACAAAAAATAGCGATATTAAACAGTATTTTAGATTTTTTAAAACCTGCTCCAATTCCCATAATTACCCCTAAGTTTGTTCTTAGGGAAAAAATGTCCAGGAAGTCCGTTGGACACGTTTTTAAGAATACATTTTCCTAGGTCGCATCGAATGGACAGCACGAAATTGACCATAAATGTCACGATTAGTAGGTGTCTATAATCCTTTAACGAAATGGTGGGAAGCAACAACGATTTCAGAACAAACTATTATTAGACAAATACATAAATATTTACTTGCAGTAAAAATCCTCAAAAAATTTCTTGTTAACAAACTGTAATAAAACATATTTATTTAGCTTTCAACGAAATCTAAATGGATAAGACGCCACATTCTGCTGGTGTCTTAATATAAACTCTGGTTTGGTAAAGACAACAATTGAATTTACGATTGCAAACTTGTTTATGGTTCTTCGAACTGGATGTCGGATACGACATTATGTAACCACATTTTTAACAGCGTTTACGACGTTAAGTTCAACTTGCCCCAATGCCTAGCGATCCTAACTGAGTCGCTTAATATTACAACCAGGTTTCAAATCTAAATGGATAAGACGCCACATTCTGCTGATATCTAATTATAGTCCGAAAACTCTGGTTTGGTAAAGACAACAATTGAATTTACGATTGCAAACTTGTTTATGGTTCTTCGAACTGGATGTCGGATACGACATTATGTAACCACATTTTTAACAGCGTTTACGACGTTAAGTTCAACTTGCCCCAATGCCTAGCGATCCTAACTGAGTCGCTTAATATTACAACCAGGTTTCAACGTAACCCATGTGGATAAGGCACCAAATTCCGCTAGTGTCTAATTATAGTCCACATACTCTGCTTTTGGTACCGCCAAACAGAGACAACCAGGCAATTTACAATTTACTTGCTTAATATTTTCGTATAATATATTAAAAAAAAATCTCATAATATCTGGTTTATATAATTATAAAAAAATAAATACTTTATTTTACGTTATATTAAGAAATTCCTTGAAAAGAAATGTACAAGTATAGTTTCCATGAATATATTTTCTGTGAATGAATTTTCAAATATAAAAAAAGAATACATGAACAAGCAATTTTCCCACATGACTAATACTCTATAAATTCTGCTACGTATTTAAAACGTATGAATAAATTTAAATTTAAAAGCGGCGAGAAAAGCTAAAAAGACAAAAAGTCGAGTCAGTATTTGTTTGTATCTATAAATATACTATAACACTAAATAAACAATAACAATGATGAGTAATTATACGAGACAATTGTCTATTAAATACAAAGTAGTAGAATTAAATATATGAAAATAATTTCATTAAAACAAAATTTAATAATTTTATCTCAATATTTCATTCATTTTTTTAGCAATAATAGAGATCGTAACTAAAATTATTATTGCATTTTATTTTGACATTGAAATATTTACTATTTATATATGTATGTAAAATAATTGCGTATGTATTTTATTTTATGTACATATATAAAAAATCTTATCTGTGAAAAAAGTGTGTAGTATAAACTATGAATTTATTTATAACTGATAAAGTTTATTGTTAAAGCCATTTTCATTAGATTTATATTAAAAATAACAAATCCTTTATAAAATTTTATTGCCAAATAAAATGTAATTTATTTTAGTTTTTTGCTCAAATAACATACATCACGTTTTTCGGTATTCCAACTTTTTAAAATGTGCATTTTCATAGTAGTAGCTGTAGTATTTGTAGTTAAATTTTATAGTGGTGCCAATAAAATATTCATATTTTTGTATGAACTGGAAAGTCAAAATAAAAACCAGAAGCATGCCAGACGAATTTACGTCAGACCATGAATGTCAGAGGCAGTGAACGAAATTTTATTTACATATGTACATATGTATGTATTAATTTTGTTTTTGTACAGTGTTGCAGAAATAAAATTGGCTAAAATAAATCACAAGTCTTATATGATTTAGAAATTTAAACATATTTTCATTAGGTCAATACATTACATTTAAGTTTATAAGCGTATGTATACAAATAACTCCCATAAAAAAAACTTTTCAGCTGATTAATTAAATATATTTTTATGGTATAGAATATTTGCAAACGAAATAATAAACAATATATAGCCATATAGCTTATGATGTATATTATTCAAAAATATAGCCACTAATATTATAATATTAGAAATAATGGTATGTTTTTTTTTTTCGTTATTTTTGTTTGCTTTCCTATATATAAATTTGAAATATTTTTACACATGAATTTCTATATGTATGTGTTTTTGTTATTTTTATTATGATAAAGTGCAAAAAACTTCAAACATATTTTGGATTTTTCAATACATTTGCCCAGCAAACATTGTCATTAAATATTAACAAATAAATAAAAACATGACTTTGTTAAAGCAGATGATTAACAAATAGTAAAGGTTCATGTAATGAAATATTTTATTTTTTTTTTTAATAAAAATAAACTACTAAATTTTTGTCTAAATAAATAGTTACTTTTTTCGAGTGTTCAAAGAATTTCTATATATATATATATTTATACACTCTAGGTATACTCAAAAATATGTACATGAACAAAAAGAAACAAATTTTGCAGTCAGTCAAATTTGAACTTGGGACCATATTAACTATTTGTTTTTAATGACTAACGAAAAACTAATAACATCAGATTGAGGTTGAACCAGCAACCTACTGGTTGATCCACTGATCCACGTCATTGAAACTTAATCTGTAGAGAAGGCAAGTATTATAATGACGTCTCATTGCCAACAAAGTACTTCAATGAGTAATTGTCAATACTGAAAACCAAAAGTTATATAAAAATACTTTAGAGGCCAGAATCTTTTATGTTTCGATCAATTTTTTGCTCGAATAAATCCATTTATTTATAATTTCCGTTTCATTTTATGCTGAGCTTTTGATCCACTGTTTTCTGGCCTGTTTATCCTACTTTTCATTACAACAAAACAATAAAGTGGTAACAAAGAAATTCTAAATGTTTGTGGCGAATAAATCTAATCCATCAAATTATCCGTAACTCCGTGAAATTGAAAATATTATGGTCTAGTAAAAAATAAAAGTACATTAAAAGAGCACAGCATAAAATGAAACCAAGTTTAAAAATAAGTACACTTATTCGTATAAAAAGTGGCCGAAATAAAATGATTGGATTAATTAGAATAATTCCGGAAAATATCAGATATTTCCTTAAAAACCCACAGGAAATAATTTATTATTTTATGTTTAGAACATCAGTATTTAACAGTCACCAATGAAATTATCATTTCAATGAAAGACATCCATTGGTTTCGTTTTTATAGGCAGATTTGTATGCACGGATTTTTTCTTGTGCAGTTCTTAATATACATAAATTAAAAAAAAATAATAATAAAAAGTAAGACCTATCTTAAGCCGACTAGAATATCCTATATAAAGTGCATTATATTCCTTTTTGGCATCAGAAAGTCGCCGGGAAATCTTGATTTACAAATAATTTATTATTAAAGTCATTGGTAATGAGACATTAACAATGAATTTCAACAAAATATTTTAAGTGTAAATTCTTCCAAAAACATTTTCATGATGAATTGTTTTGTGGTTTTTTGTTTATTTTTTTTTGTTTAGTTAATAAAAAGTATTAAGACGATATTTAATTGCTTTTTCAATATTTTTTTTATTGTTTTTTATATTTTCGGTCTTTTTTAGATTTTTATATATATTTATTTAAACGCCGGTTAACTTGTTTTTTTGTGAGTATTTTTATATTCTCGTTTTTATTATTATTTTTTGCGTTGAGTGAACGATATCACTTCTAGATTCTTGTATTTGTAAAAAAGCAATATAAATCTATGACGAAGCTGTAATACTTTTGTTTTATATCAGTATAAATTTTGTATTTAGAATACCAATCTACAAATACTGTTATTTTTATATCAATCATTGATTATTAAATTATGCAAATGTTTTTTAAGGCAAGATTTTATAATTTAAGAATAATATTTTTTTAAACGTTTTAATTGAAAAAAATAGGTACAATGCTGTGCAGAACATAAGCAACAAAATCAGGGTTATCCGAAATGTTGAATTAGTTTTTAAATGATCTTATATTCTAAATATGAAAGATTTCATATTAAAAGCAATAAAATTTTCACAAAATTTAAAGAATTATTTCGATTTTTTAAAGAATTTGGCAGTTTTATAGTAAAAATATCTAAGTAGAACATTATTCGCATTGGAAATTTGTAATAAAATTTCGATATATGTTTTTTAAGGCAAGATTTTATAATTTAAGAATAATATTTTTTTAAACGTTTTAATTTAAAAAAAAAAATAGGTACAATGCTGTGCAGAACATAAGCAACAAAATTAGGGTTTCCGAAATGTTGAATTAGTTTTTAAAGAAGCACGTATGGGTAATTTGTTTCTTTTCGCAAAAGTGAGAATGATTTTATATTCTAAATATGAAAGATTTCATATTAAAAGCAATAAAATTTTCACAAAATTTAAAGAATTATTTCGATTTTTTAAAGAATTTGGCAGTATTATAGTAAAAATATCTAAATAGAACATTATTCGCATTTTTTTTTCTTTTTTTTTTTCTTTTATTTATAATCCTTCTAATAAAAATTTTGATTTGTAATAATATATCCCGATCCAATAAATTTTCAGTTTACTTGGAATAAAAAATGTACAGTAAATTTACTTTAAAATACATATTATATAATACAACCTATTTAAGGTATTCAAATTTATTTATTCAGAACAAAAACCTCGTTTATTATTTAAATTATTAAAAATAAAAAGATTACTATATAAAAATGGATTTGTTGTCTTAGATATATTATATAGACTCTTATATTTAATAATGTACTTTGCTCACTGAAAAGCTTACTTAATAAAGGTAAAATGTCAAGGTGTACAGTACCAAAAATAGATTTTGGACTTAGAAAAAATGTAATTGTGACTGTTCTTTAATTCTAGCAAAAAAAAAAAAAAGGTATGGAATCCCTTTTATATTTTTAGCTTAATAGGTTATTAAAGGACACAGAAATTTCGTTATACATAGAGATATATCTTGTTTAATTTTATGTTTTTAAATATAAATATATTTTATATAAATGTATTTTAAAACCTTTGAAGGATTGGATTAAATGTAATTACTTAAAAGGTTTGCTAGACTTGCTTTCTAGACTTGATTTCTGAGACTTCAAAATCAGTGCAGTCCAAAGTGTTATATAATCAACAAATTCAACTGGAAACTTTAATAGGAAAATCTATTAATCGCTATTAATATGTTGATATTGTTGTTCACACTCTTATTTGAAGATTGTAGTCTTATTTCAGTTCTTCTAAATAGCCAAAGTTTGTATTTCTGTTAATACTTTAATATTGTATATAATTTCATAAGATAATTTTTGTTGTAATCCAAATATTGTAAAAAATATAACTATATTTAGGTTTACCATAATTTTGTTGCTTTTCTTCTGTGCAACAGTTTATATAAAAATTTAAAAAGTGTGTTTTTTTCTGTAAGTTGTGGGTTCACTATAAATCCTGGTCTTTAAATCTGAACACATACATATCTATTTGTTTCATCTGAACAATATTCTTCATTATTTTTTTTAATTAATGTATAAAAAGAACAAATCGCTTTCACTAAAAAAGATTATTTCCAGGGACAAATAATTTTAATTGTGCATAAGATTAATTATACTTTTTTGCTTTCATCGTAAATGTGTTATAGTCAAAAACAGTTTTAAGTTATTTTACTACAGTTTTTGTAGTATTTATTTTATTACTTTACTGTTTTTTATTTTTATTTATTTTTCACCTTTTTCTGTTTGTAAACATATGTTTGTTTATATATTTAAGTTCACTACATTTTTTTTTTGCTTGATTTTCTTTTTTGTAGCAATTTTTGATTTATTTTCTCTATTTTATATATTTTTTTTTTGTTTTGTACGTTTGTTTGGGTTTTTTTCAATACCCTCTGCGCACTGGCAAAAACTTTTAAAATGTTTACAAGATTTATTTATATATTTGTACGCGCTTTTTTCGTTATTTATTTTTAAGGCCTTAAATGACACACACGTTTAAATGTGATTTAGTTGTCGGCATTTGATGACGTTTTTGTTTTTGTTTTTTTTGTGTTAATGGTGTTAAGCTTTCACAAAAATTTCATTCATAATTGCTAGCAAAATAATCCGTTTTAGATTAAATACGCAGAAATATATAAAATTTTAAGTTTTTTTGTTTTTGTTTTAGAACTTGATATTTAAATAATTTTATTAAACAATTTTTATAAAACATATTGCACATCTTTACATCCCTCCCGCTCTTTTTTAAGTATTTATTATAAAGTCTAGAATTTGATCATTAGACTTAAGATCAATTGAGATTATTTGAAAAGAAAACATATTATTTTAGAATATTTTAGAAAACTGTCACTGTCACTTTACGAAATAATTTTAAAAATATTTAAAAAATGTAATTTTTTTCAGAAAGTCCTTTAAGAAATCTACCATACATTTCAATTTAATTTAGGATAGTTTTAGGTAGCCTTCCCAATGTTATTAAATTTCTAGCCGGAGGTTAATACTTCGTGGAATTTTCTATTAAAATCATTATAGTTACGTTTAAATATAATTGAACTTAAAAAAAAACTTACTAATTAATTTTTTTTTCTTTACAGATTTACATGAAATAATTTAACCACACGCGCCCCATATCCCCATCAACTTGAGCAGCATTATTACAATATATAATATAATAGAAATAAAAATGTTTACTATAATTTATATAAATGAGTAAAATCTCAAATTCCTTTAACAATTGAATTTTAAATTCAATAATACGCTAGTTCGTTGAAATAATACATTCTTCTTCTTTTTTTTTGGAGTAAAAGAAAGAAATTTTGACATAAAAAAGGAACAAAGTTCTAGTATTTTTTCCTACATTAAAAACGAAAACAAAATAACTTAACTCTCTTGCAAGAGTAAGAGACAAAAAAAAAAAAAAAAAAAAAAAAAAAACGGAAATTAATTATATTAAAAATTAAAGAAATTTGTTGTCGTCATTGTTGTCGTTTCAAATCGAAGGAGCGAAAAGTTGAACGAATAACAATAATTACTTGACACGTGTGCCACAAACATATAGGGACGCTAGACGACAACAAACAATTTTGAAAGTAATCAAAGAAAAAACAAAAATAAACTCCAGTGTTTCTGTATTTTCTGCCGCACATTCATAGAACATAAAAAACCTTAAGTTGGGGTTTTGTTGTTTCATAATTATCGAGGAAAAATAATAATAATAATATATTTTACAAAAGTGAATTGTGTAAAATAGCCGTCAAAATAAAAACATTAACAAAATGACTACCGATACCCGCCGACGTGTTAAATTGTATGCTTTAAATGCAGAACGTCAATGGGATGATCGTGGCACGGGTCATGTTTCGTCCAATTATGTGGATAGACTTAAAGGTTAGTATTTAAAGAGTATTTTATTTTTTATGTATTTTTTAAATTAATTTTTTTGTTTGTGTTTGATTTTAATGTAGGCATCTCTTTGCTGGTACGGGCTGAATCAGATGGTAGCTTACTTTTGGAAAGTAAAATACAACCCGACACCGCTTATCAAAAGCAACAGGATACCTTAATTGTTTGGTCTGAGGGTGATAACTTTGATTTAGCCTTAAGTTTTCAAGAAAAGGCTGGTTGTGATGAAATATGGGAAAAAATTTGCCAGGTAATGTGAACATTAATAAGTAAACAATTTTTTTTTTCAATTTAAATCATGATTTGTCACTTAATGTTGTTGTCCAAAATATATAATATATATAAATCGTTTTATAATTGGTATATACTATACTTTTCCTTATATTTATCGCTTTCCCATTCAATTGTATATCTAGGTTCAGGGTAAAGATCCATCTGTTGAAATCACACAAGACATTGTCGAAGAATCCGAAGATGAACGTTTTGAAGATATGTCAGATACAGCACCACCTATTGAATTGCCTCCATGTGAATTGGCCCGCCTTGAAGACATATCCGAAGTCATACAGAATTGCTTGACAACTCCGTTACGTAAAGAAAAACTCTCTATGGCATTAGAATCGGAAAACTACATAAAGAAATTACTTAATCTCTTTCATGTTTGCGAGGATCTCGACAATACCGAAGGTCTTCACCATCTCTTTGAAATATTTAAAAACATATTTCTATTAAATAAAAATGCACTATTCGAAATAATGTTTGCTGAAGATACGATTTTCGATGTGGTTGGATGTCTGGAGTATGATCCCAGTGTTACGCAACCGAAAAAACATCGTCAGTATTTAAAACAATGGGCTAAATTTCGTGAAGCAGTTCCGATAAAAAATCAAGATTTGCTAGCGAAAATTCATCAGACTTTTCGTGTGCAGTATATACAGGATATAATATTGCCCACGCCATCGGTATTCGTAGAGGATAATATGTTAAATACTTTATCTAGTTTTATATTTTTTAACAAAGTCGAAATTGTCACTCTTATCCAAGAAGATGAACGTTTTCTGGTTGATATGTTTACCTTACTAACCGATCCAAATACAAGCGATGCCAAGCGTCGTGATATTGTTTTATTTCTAAAGGAATTTTGTAATTACGCCCAAAATTTACAGCCGCAGGGTAAAGATTCATTCTATAAGACACTAACGTGTCTGGGTATTTTACAAGCATTAGAAATAACTCTAGTGATGAATGATCAGAAAACAAAGGCGGCCTCAATTGATATACTTACGGCCATTGTTGAGTTTTCTCCCTTAGTCGTAAGGAATTATACACTACAACAAGTTAATCGCACCGAAGGAGTAAGTTTTTTATTTATTCTATTTTAAAAAGTAGAATTTATTAATCTTTTAAAATTTATTTTGTAGGACCGTATGCTTTTAAATATTGCCATTGAACAAATGTTGAATGATTCCGAACCAGAATTAGGTGTTGCTGTGCAATTGATGGGCATTATAAAAATACTGTTAGAACCCGAAAATATGTTAACAGAAAAGGGTGATTTCTTAAATTTCTTCTACAAACACAGTATACAAACCTTAATAGGTAAGATTGTTTTTACGATTATTTTAAATGAAAAGAAGTATGTAATTTTTAATAAAATTTTTTTATTTTTTTTATTTTCAGCACCTTTGTTGCTCAACACCATCGATGATCGTCCTCAAAAAGAAGATTATCAAACAGCACAATTATTGGGAATTGTATTAGACATTTTATCATTTTGTGTTGAACATCATACTTATCATATTAAGAATTTTATAATACAAAAAGATCTCCTCAAGAGAATTCTAGTACTCATGAAGAGTTCTCATACGTTCCTTGTTTTAGGCGCTTTAAGACTTTTAAGAAAAATTGTTGCCCTCAAAGATGAGTTTTATAATAGGTATTTCATTGTGATAGTTATGTGTAGTTTTAAAATCTAATTTTATTATTAATTTTGTAGACACATTGTCAAAGGAAATCTATTTGCTCCAGTTGTGGATGCTTTTATACGGAATAATGGTCGTTATAATTTACTCGAATCAGCTATATTGGAATTATTTGAATTTGTTAAATTGGAAGATATCAAAACGTTGTGTGTTTATTTTGTTGAAACATTTAGCAAAATATTTGATGAAATCGAATATGTGCAAACGTTCAAATATTTGAAAAATCGTTACGATCAATATCAAGAGCGAATAAAAGATCGTGATAAGATGGGTTTAGATACGTAAGTTATTATTATTATTTTTTTTAATTATCGCCTTATAGATTTGTTTCTTAATATAACTTTGTTTTACTTTTTAATAGTGGCATTCCAATTATACGTGGTAATCGTTTTCGCCGAGATCAAAGGCAAATGGAAGAGGAAGAAGAAATGTGGTTTAATGAAGAAGAAGATTTAGAAGAACTTGAAACTTATAATAGCGTCATGAAGTGTGAGTAATTGAATGATTATTCATTTTGATTTTAATTAACAAATATTAAAAGATTATACTCAAAAAAATTAATACAAAAATTCCTCTAAAAATTTGTACCCTTTTAAAATTAAGTTTGTAAATACGATTCAAAATCATTTTCCGATTTGTTTAACGATGTTTTTCCATCAGTCCGTCTGGTAAACTCGCTGGGTTTTAGTATATGTAAACCTTGTAGACAGGCATTTAAAAATATTTCCCACATTTTATATTTATAAATTTTAAAAGTTATTATATAAGAAAATTTGTATCATATTAACTTGTTTTCCTATTCCAAATGCTTTTAGCCGTTACCGAAAAGAATGGTTCTCAAACATCTCAATTGCAACAAAAATCACCGCCACAAAATTCACAACAACAGCTACAGCAACACGGTACCAGTAGTATGTTGGGCAACACATCTGGCACTAGTAATCTAAACACATCATCAACGACGTCATCTTCGAGCCTTTCACCAACAGGTGGTGGTGGTGGCGGCGGTGTTTCCGGTAGTGATTCCACGGGCGGATTACAAACACCCTCCACCAGCAGCAGTAGTAGTAGTTGCAATAGTAATGAACAAACGTCCGCCGCTCATTTAGGTGTTGCTGCCGCCGCAGCAGCTGCAAATTTAGCTATGCATCAGCAGCAACATCCCTTGCACAATTATCAGCAACAACAGCAGCAATTGAATCTGAATAGCACTTTAGTAGCAGCTGCAGCAGCAGCTGCCGTTGCGGGTGCTGCTTCAACTTCATCGGCTGCTCACTTGGAAGCACAACAACAGCAGCAACAAAGTGATATTGTTGAATTGCAACAACAATTGGCTGCAGTTGAACATCAGCAAGAATTAGCGTTAAGTGGAGTTGGTGTCGGTGCCGGAGGTGTTGGTGGCGTTATGTCGTCATCATCGAATGTAAATGTAACGCAAACAACGGCAGGACCTACGACAAGTGCTTTGACAGAATCAGCAGTTGCTGCAGCGGCTACACAGCTTTTATCATCGATGGCTTCGAGTGAAGCCGTTGCAGCAGTAGCTGCTGCTGCCGTTGCGGCAGTTGCTGCAAGTGTTTCGGGGGTAACAGCAAATACAGCAGCGGTTGCAGCTGCTGAAGCAGCTAAACTTAACAGTAATGAGAATAATAAAACAAATTCTAATACAACTACTGCAACAGTAGATGAAAATAAAGAGGCAGAGCCATCATCCGCAGCACAAACTGGGGAAAATATTTTAAAGAAGGTAGAAGAAGATGCTTCAAGTTTAAAATTTTTATTAAATTGTTGATTTTTTACTTTTTTATAATTTTAGCTTGTTGATTATGGTAGTGATTCGGGTGACGAATATGAGTTAGAAGATGAAGATGACGAAGAGTCTCCACATCAAAAGAAACCACGTTTGGCATAGCAACTTTACCACCACCAACAGCAACACCCTCCAAATCAAACACAGTATCACCCACAACATTCTACTCACCATCAACAACATCATCACCATCATCTGCAGCATCAGCAACACCATCATCATCATCAATTCCAACATCAGCAAACGGTCGCTACAAATGCTGCTGTAGCAGCAGCAGCGGCCGCTGCAGCTGAAACAATTATAAAAACATTCGCAACCATGTCGTCGTCCACACCGGCGGTAGCGGTAACGGCTTCTTCTACGACGTCTATGTCGTCACCAGCTTTGTTGTCATCTCCAACATTATTACCATCCTTATCACCCTCATCATCGTCTTCAAACTCGGCTGCCGTTGTTATGACGTCTTCATCCATTTACAATAATAATAATAATAATAAAAATACAACTACTAATCCCAAGAACAAACATTTTTAACTTTTTAAATATAAAAACAAAACAAAAAATATTATATATATAATGAAAAGAAAAATATTGATTTAAAGAAAACAAAAATTACCATATTATATAGTTAAAAGAGGAATCACTTTTTTTTAGCCACAGGCTACATTTATAACAAAAATATGCAAAAATAATAATAATAATAAAAAAACATCATAAAAAGGAGAATATAAAAAAAAACATAAATTACAACAATTATAGTTATGTAAAATTTCAGTATAACAAAGATAAAGAAAAAACAACAAAATTAAATTTAATAAAAACAAAATTACAAAAAAAAACTTATAAAATGATGACAACTCAATAAAGAAAAAACAAAAGGGAAAATTTATCAAAAACAAAAATGAAAAAAGTAATGCAACAAATTTTACTTTATATTTAAAGCAAAAACACACCAACAAATAAATTTAATTAAAAAAATAATAATAAAAACTTGGGGAAAACAATTTAGCAATAAATGTTCCAAAATTTAAATAATCAAGCAAAACAGGTAAATTTTTGGTTTTCGAAATTATTTTTTTTTATATTTTGAAAAATGGATTTTTTTGAAAGGAATTTATTGCTTTGCAACAGATTTCTTTAAGGAAATTATTTTATAAATTTTTACATAAAATATATCTCTTAATGTTTTTGTATTAACAAATTTACTATTTTTTAGATATTTTATTTCGAAATTAGACTTGAATTGCACATGATAATGGTAATTAAATAAAATTCCAAGGGCTACATAGTTAAAAGAAAACTTTAAATTTTGGCAAAAATAAGATTTGTTAAACCAAAACAGTGTGTTTTTGAACAATTTGCTTACTTTGTTAGGTATACAATAAATTTAAATAATAACTGAAGTGTGTTTCTTTACAAAAAACTATTATAAATGTTAAAAAGATGCGCATTTGAAGGACAGTTGAAAGTGATTCTAGAAAAATAAATGGTATGTTATACACAAGAAGAACTTAATAATGGTGAGTTATTTTTTTTTGCAGCTCTTTTTCGGGATATTTGGAGAGTATCATTCTACGAAATTAAAAAAAAATATTCGATTATGTTCGAAACTTTATGAACTGTTTTATTAATACATATTTTTCGTTTTTGAATATTTTTAAATGGTTGTAGTTTCAAAACAGTTTTCATTATTTTGCTATTATATATATTACAAATACGATTTCTAATTTATATATTGTCGTTATGCTGACGAAAAGTCTTATCTGTTTTGACAGAATCAATTTAAAAAATTTAAATATTGAAAAAATCCAAAAAGTCTCCCTTGGTCTGATCGAAAAAAAAAATAACATTTGAATTTATCTGCTGTTAAAAATTTTAAAACTCGGCTTAATCGTTTAAGAGTTCTGAAAAAGTGAGCGAACAACATATTAATCACCTTCGACACTTACTATCCGTGTGTCAAATTTCCTAAAAATTGGGGCAACAATTTACACTAGTTTATACCGTCTTATGCGCTCCATTCAATATCTGCTATGAAAATTATTTTTAAAATTTTAAAGACTCATTAAATTTTTAGTTTGGATATGGTGGTTCTATTTGTTGTATTTTCATCTGAGAGGTTTCACTTTAATAGTTCTTTAGATAAACGAATTAAGAATATTTGCTTTGGTGTTCCTACCCATCTATTACATTTGATTGTAATTTATAAGGCTTATAACAAAGATATTCCTGTTAGATCTATTGCTCAAACATGTACATTAATTTAAATGCTATTGTGCTATTTATATGTGGATTCGTCTTCTGTAAATGCTAAATATGATTTAATTCGGTGTTCTGTGACAAATGAATGAAATACAATTTTAACAAACTGGTGAGCAGGTGTCGATTATAATATTCCGTTCTGGCAATAAATTAATACAACTATGAAACTACAATCAATAGATTATGAAATTATTCATAAAAGCATATGTACTAGAATTGTTTTATTTAAAATGAAATTTTAATTTCCCTGATGGAAATTTAAATATTAAAGTAGACATTACCTATTTAGATTAATAAAATAATATTATTATTGCGACTTTCATAATTGTTAAAATCTTTCAAATGCTATTTAATGCGGCCATTTTTCTTTAATAATAAATTCCTTTAACAAATCCATTTTTTTAAATTTATTATTATTATTTTTTTTACTTTCTTTTTAAATAAAACGATTGTTGTATTATAGGTCATAAAAAAGTAAACTCTAACCTTGAAGGTTAATTTAAAAAAATAACATTTTTTACTGAACATACAAACAAATTAAAATAATAAAATAAACTAATAATAACTAAAACATGAAATAATAAAATTTATAAAAAAAAAAAATAAAAAATATATATATCATCATATTTGTCATGTTAAGAAAATAAATTAATTATAAATAAATACAAATATATTCAACATAAAAAAAAATATCTAATAATAAAATGGAATGAAAACATTAAAGTTTTCTCAACAAATCAATATATATTTTGTTTTGGTATAAACTATTAAAAAATATGTATTATGACATAGTTTTTAATATAAAGCAAAACTTCTTTGTGAAAAAGGTTTCCTTATTTTATTTTAATTTTTCTATTAATTTCTATAATTTTAACATTAATTAACATGTTTAAAATTAAAATTACTATTTATAAATATTGTTTTTAATTTACAATTTTGCTTATAACATATAAAATTTAAAATCAACATGTAGTTTGTAAATCTTTGACGAAAAAACATGAATGAAACAATTTTTAAAACAAAATTATTTAATTATTTTTTTTTTTTTTTGTTTATTTTAACAGACGATTTGGAAAATTGTTTGGGAATGAGTTTAGGATCGAACCATTTATTTAATAATAATTTGTTTTTAAATTGTTTTTTAAAATATTCATATGAAATTTGCAATTTCTTAATAGCACTATAATAACTTTATTGATTGGTGATTTATAAATGTGAAATTTAATTTAAGATTTGTTTTTAGTTAATATTAATATTTCTACTTTAAAATAAACAATGTTTTCAGTTAAAAATGGGGAATGATCCAATATATATATATATTTAAAATTTCAACTGAAATTCCTTTAAAATTTTTTCAATAGGATTTTATTTATTTTAATATTTATTTTGTATTTATATTAAAAAATACTTTGATATTTTGGTTTTCTTTAAGCTTAAAATATTTGATGTTTACATTATAAAAGAAAACCTTATGATTTCTTAAAAAAAAAGTTAAAAAAAAAATAAAATAATCACCAATGAAGGCTTATACCACAAATTGAAATTGGTTCATGTCGACGTAATTTCTTTGTTGAACATTTTTATTGTTGTTTCGTTTCCAATAAAAAGGCTTTATAATTGTAATAATAATAATTCAAATAATAATAATATACATAAATAAATAATAATAAAATAAATAATATTTAATTTTTGTTTGGATTTTTCAGTTGTGTATTTAGGATTTTAATGTCTTCATAATGAAAAAAATAACATTTATATGAGTAAATAATCTAAAACAAAATCAACCGACTCTAAATTATAAAAAAACACAAATTATATTAAAAAATGAAAAAAGAAATCATTAAAAATAGTTTTAAATAGTTTTTAAACGAAAACAAAAATTGGTGTTTTATTTAAGAAAAGAAAATTTAATAGAGGTATTAAAAACATGGGTTTGTGGTGAAACATATTAGATAGCCCGGGTTCACACGGGTCTACAAAATCAGAATAGCGGCAAGAAAAATTGCTGTGTGTGAACTCCCACATACGACATAATTTTAAAATAAAAAAAGGTCATGTAGTTAAAAAGTATAACGACTGAAACAAATCAAATACTGAACCAACTGTAGTATGAAAATTAAATTTTTCTACAAAAGTAGGTGAACAATAAAACAACCAACTATGTGTTGGTAAAAACAAAATACTTTAAAACTGAGGATTTGGCTGATTATTAACTTTTTCAAATATTTTTCGTTTAGGCGATTTATATTTTATTTTGGCAGTTTTCTCCAGGTTTTTTTTAATTTTTGGTGATTTTTTTTTTTATTTTAGGAAAACAGTAAAAAAAAAAACAAGATGGTAGTTATAAATTGCCGCTGCTTCGTTTAAATGTAATTATAACGGCAGCAATATGTTGTTCTGACAGTAAACAGGTGATTATTTTTGGTGATACTGTTGCTGACTACGCGCTATTGTAATTTGGGCTTTATCTTTTTTTCGTTGAAGCGATTTTTTACGTCGTTTTGAACGAATCATTTTGAAATGAACTACTCAATATGTATGTATGTATGTATGTATGTATGTATGTATGTATGTATGTATGTAAGTAAATATCTATACTTATAATGAACAAATGTAAACACTTCACATTTTTATTTAAGTTTATATGTATGTTTATCCATATACATATGTAGGTATCTTTTTGTATGTGTGTGTGTGTATGAAAAAAAATTTATAAGTAAGTGCAAATGTATTTGTATGTTTACACAAGTGTGTAACACATATTCAATTACGTACAACATGTGTGTTTTTGTACTACAACTCTACAAACATAAATGTTGTAAAAAAAATCCCAAGTTGATTTAAATTAAGGAGGAGCTCATTCGGCCTACCCTTCAAATGATAAAATAAATAATAAAAATTTCTTATAACATAAATATTTTAATAAAATTTTCTTAAAAAAAAGTTATAGTAAATTTTCATGGAAAATTTTTCAGTAAAAAGAAATTTTTTAATTAAAAAAAAAAATAATAATATTTTGTCCCGAATTTAATGTAAAAAGAAATTCGAAATCAAAAATTTTTCATTAAAAAGAAACTTTTTATAGCGAATTTACCATAAAAAAGAAAATTTTTGTTTCGAATTTTCAAGAAAAAAATGTATTTCCAATTTCCTATAAAAAATTGTCACGAAATTTCTTTAAAAAAATTCGAAATTTTTCTATAAAAAAAAATTCCAAAATTTTTCTATAAAAAAATTTGACATTTTTCAACAAAAAGAAAAGTTTATCGAAATTTCTCTATCATAAGAAAAGTTTTATCAAAAATGTCTAAAAAAATAAAGTTTTATCGATCATCAATATATATAAAAGAGTAACGTAACTGACTGACTGATTCATCATCCCACAGCTAAAACGGCTGGAGCTAGAGAGACGAAATTTGGAACGTAGGTAGGTCCCCCTCCATATAAATAATAGATAATGTTATAACTCGCAAACTAATAATGATACAAAAAAAATTTGAAAAGTTATCATTAAAAAATAATTGGACACTTTTTTTGAAAATCAGTCCTTTTAGGGAGAAAATGGGTAAAAACTGTATTTTTGTACTTTTTTTTGGCACCATAATATGTATCTTTGAAACCAGTGGACACACAGATAAAATTTATATCGTTTTTATAACTTATCAAAAAATGAGAAATACAAATTCGGTACTTTTTGAAATTCAAACGTTTAAAGGGTAAGAATCGTACCTATTTTTGGTACGTTTTCATAAAACATTTTTTATATTTATTGAAATATTCATATGAGGATTTTAATGATGGGTACTACCACAATTTAGAAATTTATTGGAATACAATTTTGAATACCTCGATGGGTAAAAGGTACCAAAAAAGGCGTAAAGGCGGGAATTTGCATTTTATACAAACTTAATAAATAATTTTCAATTACAATAAACATAGAAAAATGAAATTAAGGAAATGGATAAAAATTGACAAGAATGGAATTTGTGATGTGAATTCATAACAGGGGACTTTTTGGTACTTTTTTATTCTTCTAATGGTACTTTTTGTATTTCCTGTAATATTTATCCTATAAACATGAAACTAAATGTACATGGTCTTATGTGGAAAATAATTCTCAAGAGCTGTCTTTATGGTAATTTTTATTCTTCTAATGGTACTTTTTGATTTTATTATAATTATGGACCTAGAAAGATGAAATTATTCGTATGTAGTAATAAATGAATGTGAATCCACAATAGGTACTTTTTGAATTTTCTATAATTTTTAATTTAGATACATGGTCCTAAGTTAATGAAAATCCATTGGGACACATTGTGTTACTTTTTCGTTCATATGACGATTTGTTATATTTTTAAAAAATTTCGAAGTCCTTGATTCCATGTCATGTTTAAACATCCTTTACTGTAGAAAAATTTTTCATAAAAAAAAAATAATTTTAATTTATATTATTATTCAATAAAACCCGCGCAACGCAGGGTCAATCAACTCGTTTTATATAAAAATAAAATTTTATGGCAAATTTTCTATAAAAATGAAATTTTTATAGCAAATTTTCTGTAAAAAAATTATCGCAACTATTCTATAAAAAGGAAAATTTTGACGAAAATTTTCTATAAAAAGAAAAATTTTATCGAAAATTTTCATAAAAATTTATCGATAACTTTCTATAAAAAAAATGTATCGCAAATTATCTATGAAAAAATTTATCACAAATTTTCAATGAAAATAAAATTAACCACGAATGAAAAAAAAATTTCATAAATTTTCTAATAAAAAAATTATCGCAAATTTTCTATTAAACGAAAATCTATCGTAGATTTTCTTTTAAACTTTCGTTTAATTCATAGTAAATTTTCTCTTAAACGGAAATGTTTTTTAAATTTTCACTTAAATTTTCTTTTAAACGAATATTTATCGTAAATTTTCTCTATAACAAAAATTTCTCGCAAATTTTCTCTATAACAAAAATTTCTCGCAAATTTTCTCTTAAACGAAAATTTATCGCAAATTTTCTTAAAAACAGAAATTTATCGAAAATTTTCTCTAAAACAAAAATGTAGCGAAAATTTTCTCTTAAATGAAAATTTGTCGCAAATTGTCTCCTAAACAAATATGTATGGTATTTTCTCTTAAATAAAAATGTATCAACAATTTTCTCTTAAATAAAAACTTATCTTAAATTTTACCTAGGTCTTCTTTTTTTGTTATTGAGCCACCTTAATGTTCAAATATTTTATCTTAATCAAGAAAAAATTATTGTTCCGTTTTGTTTTATTACTGTATTATTATTAATATTGTACTTGTTTTTCCTCTTGTTGTTTTTGTTATTATTGCTGTTTTTCTTGTTGTTTTTCGTACTCATATATCATATGAATTGTATTTTAAGCTGAATACGAGTGGAGTACTTAAATGTTGACATGGCATGAAAATGCTAAACAAAAAAAAAACTTGAATTCATTTTCTTTTTTTCATTCTTAAAATTTATTTTTCATTTTTTTCTCTCTTGCACTCTCTCTCTCTCTCTTTTTCTCTTTATACAACAAAATGTTATAAAATACTTTTTTATTTTGTTTTATTATTTATTTAACAAATATAAATACTTATGCATATACTTGCACACTTTATGTGTGTTTGTAAGTATATGAGTGTATGTGTGTGTGTGTGTGTTTATATATATTTATGATTGTGTGTATGTATATTAATATTTACATTAATATAGATAGAAAATTATTGTCGTAGTCGAACTTGTCGTATTCAAATTAAAATGAAATAAAAACTTTATTTGTACGAGTTTTATTGCAAAAGAGTGTGAATGTTGAAAAAAAGGGGAATAAATTAAGTTGTAATAATAATTTTAAGTGCTAAATTTTTTTTTCTGTGAATATATTTGCATAGGAGTGTGGTTTTATGTGGTTTGTTGGGAAAATTAAAAACACTTTAAGTTATTCACGTGGGATTGCATAAAATAAACGACAATGAATTCTGCGAAAATAAGCACAATTTTTATTATTATTGTTATGTCCTTTTTATCAGGAATAAAGTTGATATCAATTTGCAAAAGGAAATAAGGAAAATGGAAACGAAAAAAATATATTAAAAAAAAAAATCTATAAATAGAATTGTTATTTCTATTAAAAGAATATTTAAAGAAAATTTCATATAAAATAAAATTAATCTTCTAAAAACCGCTCTAGATTTTTCAAAAATAAATAAAAATTTTAAATTGAAGAAATATAAAAAAAAGAATCGAAAACTCTCAATTTGAATAACTAAATTATTATCACAAATAATTTATATAAAAAGTATAGAAAAATTAGCATTAACTCTTAAAATTTATAACCATGATCATGATAATTATTATAAGCTAATCATAACCACTTGTTGTTGTTTTTTCTTTTTTTTTTATTCCAACAATAAATAACTTTTTCTTTGTAGATCCAAATACAAAATATAATTTATTTGATAATATTATGGTAATATTTCGAAATAGGAAACAAATTTAGCTCATTCATTTGGCAGCAACAATAAAAGCAAAAACAAAAAAAAAAACAAACGAAAGGAAGTAAAACAAAACATAAAATGTGGTCATTAAAAAGTATTTAATGGCTCATTTGATTTGAACTTTTTTTATGGCAGTAAAATATATTTATTTACGTTGTTTTTGTGTTTTTCGTATTTACGCCTGAATTAGTTTATCTGATAGAAAAGAAAAATTAATAACTCACGAAAAGTATAGATAAACCATTATGGTTTACCTAATAATGATAAATTATGATTAGGTAAAAGGAAAATTTCTGTTAAGTCATATTTTAAACAAAAAAAAACTTCTTTAAGATTCATTAACTTTATTTAAAGTCCTTAAATTGTGCACAAAGTTTTACTTCAATCATTTTTAAAACGAAGACTGGAGAATAAGCAGAAATTATTGAATTGGAAATGTTTTTCGGTTTAAAAATAAAATAAAAATAATTACTTTGATCAACTTTTCTTTTGTAATAAAATTTACAATAAATTTCATTTTAAGAGAAAATTTACCACAAATTTCTTTTTAAGATAACAAATTTTTTAACATAAATTTTATTTCAAAATAAGAGAAAATTTAGGACCATCTTTTAGTGAAAACTTACGATGAATTTCCATTTAGGAAAAAATTTAAAATCATTTAAGAGAAAATTTACGATCAATTTTCATTTAAGAGAAAATTTACCACAAATATTATTTTAAGAGAAAATTTAAAACAAATTTTATTTTAAGAGAAAATTTACAACAAATTTTATTTTAAAAGAAAAACTTTACGATAAATTTTATTTAAAATTTTTCATTTTAAGAGAAAATTTATAATAAATTCTGTTTTCTTTAAAAAAGTTTTTTTCTTTTAAGAATTTTTTTTTTTAAATTTGCGCTACATTGTTTCTTTATTGAAAATTTTCTCTTGATATTAAATTAACTAATTTTTGTTTAGCAAATTTTCGTTAAAGGTGTTGTTATAGAAAAATTTCTATAAAATTTGGTTTTTTTATAAAAAGTTTTACATAAATTTTTATTTTTATTAAAAATTTTCAATAAAATTAAATTTCTTATAGAAATTTTTCCATAAAATTTTTATTTTTATACAAAATTTTCTATAAAAATGAGATTTTTATAAAAAAATCTTTCAATAAAATATCGATTTTTATAGAAATCTTTTAAAAAAAAGTTTAATTTCTAAAAAAAATTTTCTACAAAACTTCGATTATGAAAAATTGAAAAAAAAACCAACAACAACATTGTAATAATTTAGAATAAAATAAATATAAGAAAAAGGTTTTGTAAAGTTATTTCCACTTAATACTTAAGAATTGAGAATATTTAATGTGATGAAGTTACGTATTCTAATTCTTC
>MINK01172712.1:0-17661 GCA_001735545.1 Phormia regina
ATTGAGTTCAAATTTTGAAAAGGTAACATTATAAATCATATAATTTAAAAAGTTTTTTTTTTGTGGAAAAACAAGTCAATATTAATCAACCAAAAAGCTGGTTTTAAACTGTTTTAAGAAAAAAATCGTCAAAAATTATTTTTTTTTTTTTATCAAATGCGTCGAACTTTTGTTTTTTGAATACCTCAGAACATTAGTAGGTTAAAACTATTTTTATCTTTTAAATATTTAAATATTTTATCTTTAAAATATTTAAATATTAAATTAACACATATTTTTTACTTAAAACCTAAAAATTCCTTAAATTTGATGAAGAATATAAAAAAATTATACAATATTTTTTTACGTTTTATGTATGCTCCTCTCTCTTTTGAACGTAGAATTGCGACAAGTAAAATTAATGTGTCTGAACCCCGACAAAGTTTTTATAGTTATTTTTTAGATTAAAAAAGAGGTAGAGCCTATTTTTTGCCACAACTCTAAAAAAATTTTAATTGAAAATGTGTCTTATTTTCCGTTTTTATTACAATTTCAAAGTGTTATCAATGTTGACGTAATTTATTTCGCTAAGTTAAATTGAAATAATTATAAAAATTATTCTGAAATTTAAAAAATCAACTAAGGAATAGAAAAATATATTTTTTAAACCTAATATATAAAGTTAAAAATCCTCAAAATGACGCTATTTATTGCGAATTTTTTTAAAATTTTAATATAAAAATTGCATGAGCCCGATGGAGTATTAAAAAAAATATAAAAAATTATACAATTATTTTTGTTTGATTCTAAAATTTCGTATTGTAATTCCTACTAAAAAAAATAATAATTACAAAAATGTATAAATTTTCTTTTATTGCACAAAAGTCAAAATTCTTTATTGTTATTGCTTTAAAATTCAATAAACTATTGAAAACTGAAAAAAATAAAAAATTTGGACCGAAAATCGGTCGAAATTAAGCAAATTAATGATTTACTCAAAATAAAATATGGGTGTAGACATAAAATAATATTTAATAATGGGGAGGTAAATATGTCCTTGCTCCTATTAAACAGAATATTATCTGACCCATAAGAAACTATTTCCTATAACTATCGTAAACTTTGATACTGGTCAATTTAGAAAGAAAATGCGTTTTTCAAATTTCAGAATACATGAAATGCTCCGATTTTTTTTTTTTAACTTTGTATATATTTACTCTATGTCTAAAGTAATATATGTGCCAAGTTTCAATTTTCTGCGACACCTCCTTCTATTTTTAGAAAATTAAAAACTGTGTGTTAGACAGAAATGCGTTTTTCTCATTTCATGATATATGGCAGGTAGGCGTGTTCTTGTTCTGATTTAAATAAAATTGATAGATAAATAAATATTCTATATCTAACTATAACCACAAATTTTGGTATTTTGTCTAGTATTCATGCAGTATATCCATTTTTTAATTTTAGGATATATAGGAGGCGGGCGTGACTTTGCTTCGATTAAAAAATAATTTAAAAGACAATAAATTTTTAATGGCTGGCAGAAATATTAGTAAAGTTCAGACCAATTTTTTTGAAAAAAATTTAATTTTTTACCTTTAGAATATATGAGAGGTAGGCGTGTCCTTGCGCCAATTTTTTTCAAAACTTCGTATTTATTCATTCTAATCCTTAAGTAGTATGTGTATCAAATTAAAAAAAATCCTTACAAATTTTAATACTAAATGAATAAGAAGGGACTGAAAATTAAAAATATTAATTATATATAAGATAAATTATTATAAAGATATGCCATTCTGTAAATACTTAGGGATTTTTCTATCCTTCTGACATCACTGTTTATAATCAAAGATTAGTTTAGTAAAATAAGTAAATGATCTATAAATATTAAACACTATTAAACTGGTACTTAATCATTTAACATTTACACAGCTTTTACAAACAAACATATATACATATATGTATGTATGTATAGGTATATAAATATCTAAATGATACATTACATACAATATGACTTGTTTTAGTAATAAATAAAATTTTAATAAATTATTTATTTACAATTGTTCAACGTGTAACGCTTAAGCTTAAAATAAGATTTGTTTCGCTGTATATGTATAAATATAATTTTTTAATTTTCTTTTTTTTTTTAAGAAAATGTAATGAAAAATCACTCTCACTTTTAGTGCATTTATAGAGTTTTTAGTTAAAGTCCAGAAACATGTTTTACGTTGTTTTTCTTATTATTATTTTTTTTAATTTCATATAATAAAAATATAAATGCAGTACGAGTGAGTATTAAATTTCAAGTTCATTGCAATTTTCAATTATTTTGTTATTTTTTCTTATTTTAATTTTTTTCTTTTATTTGTGCGAAGTAAACGTTTATACACAGGGAAAAAATAATGTTTCAATTAAAAATTGTCAAATGATGGCATGAAAATATCACAGACTATAATTGTTTAAGAACAAATAATAGTAAACGAAGCACTGATTAAAATAGAATTTATTAGTATTCTAAATTATAAATATATTTGACTATTCAAAGTAATTTAATTTTAATTTTTCAACCAAGTTTTTTCCCTCGGTGTGAATTTTTGTTAAACTTGTAGTTGGCTAATGGCTGATGACTGGCTGGATAGATGGATAATGCATCTTAAACATGGATGCATCACCTTCCCAATACAACAAAAAAATCTGCAGTAGAAGAAACAAAATTGAAATTGTCTACCCTGTTGGACTTTGTTTTTTTGTCTACAGGCATAAAAAAACACAAAAATATTAATCATCATTTTTTGGTTTCGGTTGTTATGTGTCTCTTTTTCTGCAATCGTGTTTAAATTATTAAATGCGTAATATCTTTTCATCATGTGAAAATTTTATTATAGATCTGTCACGATGTATGTATATAAGTAGCAAGTACTATGAATGAAAACCATATGGAAAATTCAAATAAAATGCGTTAAATGTTTTTAATGCGTATGGCAATTCGTACTCGTGCATGTTATATAAGAGAAATTTGTTTATATATTTTTTTTAATTAATTTTTTACCTGTATTTCGTTTTATTTTTTCAAATGTCTTTTAATTTCTTAAATCGTATTTAATTTAGTTTGAAATTTTATATGGTAGTCAAATATATTTACATCCTTTTTACATTTCAATGACATTTTAAGTTGATAAAAATGAATTTATTTAATAGCTTATTTCAAACCATTTCTTAGTTAATGGATAATTAAAAGGCCAAGTAGAGAAGCGGTAATTTTTTTGAATACTATTTAAGTAATTTATCTTAATCCAGTTTGATCGTTGGTGGTGTGGACATAAAAGTATTTTTTATTAATGATAGGAACAGATTTTGAAAACAAATCAATTTCAAATCGAAAAAATGTGTGATGTATTTATTTTGGTTATTAATAAAAAATAAATTTTAATCACTTCATCAGATTTTATTACAAAATTATTAATATTTCTCTAAAATTAGTTAGTAATTTTTCACATGACCTGTGTATATAGAAATAAATCACTTTTACAAAAATTATTTTTGAACTTTTCAATTCGATTCGAAACTATCGGTTTTCATCACATACATACTTGATAATAAACAAAAGTTTTACAACATTTAATTCAAGATAGATTGGATATCTGCACTATAAAGCATTTTTTGTAAATAAAGTTTAAGGGTCGACAGAGTAAAACATTTTAATTGAGGACATCAAAAACATTCTAAATAAAAGGACGAATTCAAAAAAGGTTACCTTAAGCGTTCATATGACTGTTATTTACACACATGAAAAATCTATATATGAATGGAACTAAACTGCGTCAATTTTTTTTAAAGGACTTAAAAGTGTCAAAGGAATAAAATACTTATGCATATTATATCAATCTAATATGGATGGGTATCAAATGAAAGCAATTTATTTTTATTTTTGAAAATGTAACTTACTATTTATTTTGATTTCAATAATAATTCTCTTACGTCAAAAAATCGTTATAAAAATAAAATAATACAGCGTACATGGTGAAATTATTTATCGGATTTTTCTCCTAGATATCAAATTATTTTTCAAAAGGACTTAAAAATTTCGTAATTTTTAAAAATAATATAAAATATTTGCGAAGCCTATTTTATCCAATATGGATGTCAAATAAAAGCCATGAATCCCACAGTTATAATTACATTTTTTTTTATTTAATTTAATAAAAAATAAAAAAAATGTTCTGGAATCCAATACAATATTTACCAAGTACTTTTAAAGACATTCGATATTCATTTTTGGTACGAATAATTCTGGGAAAAACAGATCTTCAATAATTCGTTTCTTTTTTCAGTTTTTCATTTTTAAAATCGTTATAGGAATATTAAAAAATAATAAAACAATTTGTTAAAATATTCTGCAAAATTTTGTACAATTTTCTGCTGGTCCTATTTTTTGTTCGTTATGAAATGGAACTTTTTTCGTTTAAAATAATGTATCGTTATTGTATTATTATATTATTTTTGTATAGGTTTGCATTAGATAGAAATCAATTATTTTTCCAAAAATTATGTAATTTTTATGAACTATTTGTATAACGTAATTAACACCCATTCTTAGGGTATTTATCATTTTCCTATATATAAGCATTCCAGCTTGACAATCTTTTTAGTTGGAAACTAAATTAAATCCGGAATTATTTAATTTTATGATTAAAAAAATGCCTTAAATGGAATCTTTAGTACATATTTGCATAATTCATAAATTATTGCAATAGTTAAACATACAATTAATTATAATTATGAATTTGAATGATGTTTAATCTTCAACATCATATTTAACTAATAATATTTCCTGAACTTTTATATAAAATAAAAAACATATATTTTGCATGCAACTTGTTGATTAAACGAAAACATGTTAAAAAATTAACAAATACATTTTCTATTTTGGTGTTAATTGCTACAAATATGTATTTAAATGAGGTATTAGAAAGTGAATGTACAAAGTAACAAATGAAAAATATAAGAAAAAAAATAAAAAATCAAAATCACTTATTGTTAAAAGTTAAATAAGTTTATAATTTTAGGAAAATAAATTATTTAAAAATAACGGTTATATTATAACCAACAAAATTCACCTCACCACACAAAACATTAAAATACAACACTGCAATTCCCACCACACTAATGACAAAACTGTCAAAACACACATGTTATTGAGTACTGGAACAACGTCTTTTTATTGATAAAAGTTCAGTGCACCGATTAAAAGGAAATTTTGTGAAAAATTTTCAATAAAATCTTATTAATTTGTAAATAATTCTTTTATAAGTGAATTAAACTACAAATATCTAACAAAATGTCGGGTATATCAAATCTATCAGCTAATGAAAAAGGCGAATTAATGGACCAGGTTAAACAACAAATTGCCGTAGCAAATGCACAGGAACTATTGACGGTATGTGCTAGTGGTTTTTTTATAGAGTTTAAAATTACCTAATCATAATGTAGTTTGTAAAGGAGGGAAAATGTGGCTTTAATTGAATGAAAATATGTTTTTTATTTATTTTTAGAAAATGACTGAAAAATGTTTTAACAAGTGCATTAACAAACCAGGCCATTCATTGGATTCTTCAGAACAGGTAAGATAACAGATAAAACAATTTATTGGAAACAGATTGTAAATCGAGTATAATTTAATGGATAAAACTTTTCCCGTAAATTTTTTACTAGAATTGAATCTTGAAGTAATTTATATAAAAGTCTGTTTATATGGAGATTATTGTTTAATAATGTTCTATTTACTAATAACCAAGACAGTTAAAATTGCGTTTTGTACTTTTACGGAAGATATGTTGGGAATTTTTAATTGGGCAATGAATTTTCATTACCATTACTTCAATATAAAGATAATTCACAAAATGTTAAGTACCATCTACTTAGAATAAAAATGTTACAAAAACTATCAACTAAAAGTAGCAAATTTAAAAGCTTACATTAAAAAAATATTTTAAAATCAAAAGAAATACAATTTATAAATAAAAATATAAAATTAATTATGAAATTTGAAAAAATTCATAAATATTCCAACAATACTAATTTTGAAAAAATTTACTATTTTTCACATTTCAAATATATATTGTCTATTTCATGAGTGATTTATAAACATTTGCAATTAAAAATGCATTTTTAAATGACAATATTATTTTTAAATAATAGTAGACATGTTCTTCTTATATATGCAATTTAAATCATTAAAATCCGTTAACAACTTTTGAAGATATTAAAGTTACACACTTTAAAAATGAAAATGAAATTCGTAAATAAATTCGAGAATTTTTCGAAATTAAAAATAATAAAAATAGAGGTATTTAAATGGCTCCATAGATTGATGAAAAGCCCTAATGTATCTTTAATTTTTTTTCAGAAATGTATTTCCATGTGCATGGATCGATTTATGGACTCTTGGAATTTAGTGTCACGTACCTATGGCAATCGTCTGCAACGTGAACAAAATAAAATCTAGAAGTAATAATAAAATCTAAATCTTACTAAAATCCTCCAACTAAACCATTAATAGATCATTATTTTGTTGATTGTTTTTTAAGAATATTTTATCTATATACAATTTAAAAAAAAATGCAACAATTGTTTTTAGTTAAACAAATATTTAAAATAACTCAGAAAGTTTCAAATTACTAACGATTTCTGATTAAAAAAAAATAAAAGTTTAACAAAATAAACAAAAATTATAAAATAAACCAAACTTACCTTAAATTTCCATTACGTTGCACAGTGTTATGATGTTGACTACGGCGACTTATATGTGAACTACGTTCTGAGTTACATTTCGAACCACATTGTGAATTATCACAATAACGACAACACTTATTATAACTAAAACTTGAAGTGCATAAGGTACAGAAAGAATCCAATAGAGCATCATCGTCTTCAGGACAGCAATTATACGAAGGCATCTCCACGTTATCAGGATTATTGTGCGTGCAATAATCGATTAGTGTAGTATGATCTTCTTCTGAAGAATAATCATAACGACAACTTTCCGTATCATCAGTGGTGTTATGATTATCGGATTTTGAACTTGGTGGTGAGACACTATCATCACTATTACTAAATGTACTTAGAGGACATGAAGGATAACGATTCATAGGAAATTGTCTCATATCATATTTACTAGTCATTGTTAGATTTTCATTAAAATAGATGACATTATTGTTGGAGGCATTAAAGCCGCTATTGCCTACCTCATAGTATTTACGAAGAAAGGCGGCATTACAATCGGCTGCTGTATACTCATGAAGTTTCTTTGGCTTATGTGACATTTTTGAGGTAGGCATGGCTTGTGTAGTGTTAGGATTATTATTATCACCCACTGTTATACCGCCAGATCGTAAAAGATCTATTAAACATTGTTTAAGATCACGCATTTTGTTTTGAAAATAATGACATTAATGAAGAATTTATTATAGTTGAAATGATGTAAATATGAAATAACGACTGAAAAGAAAATAAAAAAAGTAAAATATAACTAAAACAATTATTTTTAAAGCAAAAAATAGTTCTGTTCCAGTACTTGTCAAGCTAGCATGTTTTAGTCAGAATGTACAGGAAAGGGTTCCCGTACTAAACATTTTCATATAGGTTATTTTTCGTTTAAATCCTATAAATTTGACCAGTCCTTAAACAAAGGTAATACATACATATGTACAAAATAATAAGGGTTTTCATTTAATCGGCTACATTTAAATTTCTGCGTTTTACTTACAACTTGTATGAACGTCCCTTGAAAATAATTTGATATTCTTTTATTAATCTTGCAGAAATTTTGGCAAATAATATAAGTTTCCAATTTTGCTATTTTTGTTTTTTGCTTTTTATTTATTTAAATATAAAAATAATATTTTTTTCAACTTTGTCATTTCAAATATAAACGTTTTCGAACTCATTTACACATCGAAATTGAAGGGTAAATAAAAAAACTTTTACGAGTTTGTAATAAAAGTTTAAAAGTTTTACAAGGATTTATTTGATTTTATGAAGTATATTATTATAAAAGAGTATCTTATTATAAAAAACCTATGTCTGAGAATATGTTGGTAAAAAATTTCATTGAAAGCAAAAACAATTTTAGTACGTGTGAGTTTTTGAGTATTTTTTTCAATTGAGTTTTTTAAAATTCATATCTATGTTAATAATCTATGGATTAAACCGAAAGGTTTCACTATAAGTTATTGAATTTCCTAGTGGGTTTGCTTACACCAACTTATAACAACACTGTTTTAATATATCAAAAAAATCGTGGTGAATAAGATATGACAGCTTTCAATTTGACAATCCATTGTTATTATTTTGTTTGTATCAACACGTTTTTAAGGGTTTGGGAATTCAGTTCATAAAAAAATCATTATTTTTAAATAAAAGTTTTTTCATACAATAACAATGAGTACCCAGCGTGGTAATGCCACACGCACCCGTCCACAAAAACATAAAAATCGTCATGTATTTAAAAATGATTTACATGACAAGACTCCTCAACAGAAACGATTGAATTCTTTGCATATTTCGGAAGTGTGTCAACATTGTAAAGGAGTGATTGAATGGAAAATCAAATATAAAAAGTATAAGCCCCTTACACAGCCCAAAACTTGTACAAAATGTTCACAAAAAAAGATACGGAAAGCGTATCATGTACTCTGTCGGGATTGCGCTCTAGAAGCAAGAGTATGTGCTAAATGTCTTAAAAGTGCTGAAGAAGTGGAAATAGAACCACCCCAACCCACACCAGAAGAAGAACTTAAGCTTAAAGTAGAAATGGAAAGGCTTATTAAATCATTTCCCGAAAGAAAACGTCGTGCCTTTTTGCGTTATATGGAAAAGGGTAAACAGGAAAAAGAACAGGATGCTGAAGAAGATAATGGTGAGGAAGGTGATAAGCCCGAAAATGAAGCAGAAGGAGAACCAAGTGCTAATAATGTTAAAGTTAAGTCAAGAGTACCTCATACTAGAGATGAATTATTAATGAAAATTGAACAACTAAAACTTAAAGATGATGAGGATGATGACTATGATGATTTTGATTCAGATGATTTCGGTGAAGAGGAAGCTGACAGTGATGAACAGGATTTAAGTGATGGATAGATTAATTAGCTTAAATATTTTTTTATAGAAAATATAAAATAAAAATAACATTTTGTTTAAAAACTAAACAAAGATAATAAAATGATTCATTTTATGATGATTTTGATTCAGATGATTTCGGTGATGAAGAGGAAGCTGACAGTGATGAACAGGATTTAAGTCACAGATAAATTAATTATCTAAAATAATTTCTTTAAAGAAAATGTAAAATAAAATGTTGTTTATAAAAGCTAAACTTAAATAGTTTGAGTACTTCCATTTTATAAATTTGTAAACACAATTTGAATTTGGTTATTCAAAAGAAAGAACAATCACCAAAGTACTCCGAAAATATATATATTACCTTTAAATGCCCTTTGATAATATAAGTTCCAATTTTGCTCTTTTTGCTTTTTATAAATTTAAATATAAATAAATATTTTTAAATTTACTTTATTTTTTCGAACCAATTATGACAAAACTTTTAGGAGCTTGTAAATATAAACAGTTTATAAGATTTAAAAGCATTTTTTTGATTTCATGAAAAGCACTAATTTGTCTGCTTTAACTAGAAATATAGAATATTTTACTATTTTTTTATAATATCAATTAATTTATTCAAAAGAAAAAACAATCACAATGGAACTCCAAATGTATACATATGTATATATTTGGGACATATATATTTGGGACAATCAGAATTTCATTCTGGTTAAAAATAATTCTAAATATGTAATTGTAAAATAAATCTTATTTTAATTCCTGCTTAAACCCTTTGAAACTATAGCTTGTTAATGAAACTTTTTTTTACCCTTTGCAAACACTATTATGATTTCACTTCACAAAGACTATTTATAACAATTTTTATACACTAAAATGTACATAAATATGTATAATTTTTTCACTTATTTTCTTTTAAAATATTTTTTTTTAGTTTTTTTATTATTTTGTACCAGACGCTGTTCATTTTTATTTTATTTATTTTTTTTTTTTTGCAATGACATTAAAAGTTAACGGTAGTGGTGAATATATATTACAAAAGAAACTGTTGGGAAAATGAAATGGTGTAAATTAAAGCCTCTTAAAAATATCGCTATTTCTATATAAAAATACACTTTTTTTAATTTTAGTTACTTAATTCATTTTCAATATAATTCAAGGATTTAATATATGAAAAAAAGCAGTACATAACGATTCTTAAAAAAATATAATGGTGTTTGGTTCTTCTCTTTCAAATAAATATTTTCGTTAATTGGCTTTTTATGAAAGCAAAAATAAATTTAAATGATGGAAAAAGGAAAACAATTATAAATTTTCTTTCCCGGATTAACGTTGCCGGTTAATCGAATCACGAATAATCGAGGCCCTACTTATTTTTTTTTCAATATATTAAATTTTTATGATTTATGATAAATACTTTCGTAGAAATTTTGTTAAATTAATTTGTATTAAATAAATTGTAGTATTCAATTGGATTACTTCAAAAAAAGGCTCACAACTACCAAGGTACACAATACTGTATGCATAGATTAAAAATAAAAGAATTCATATTTATGTAATTATAATATGTGTATTATATTTTAAATTATAATATTTTTCCAAGAAACTCAAAAAAATTTGAGAAACTTAATTTTATATATTTATTTTATGCCATAATAAAATTTAATTAACATTATCTTAACTACTCTTAATATAACACTGTTAATAACATAATACACCGCAATGTTATATTCACCATAATCATTTCACAACATACAGCTTTCGTTTATTTGATATCAAACAAACATATGTAATTTTTGACATTTTATTCATCTTGATTTTCTCTTTGTAAAAGTTTGCACTGCTGTACGGCGTCAATTTTCAGCAAATAACGGCTAGCCAACATGGCGATTTTACATGATTTTTCAAAAATCCTTGTCAAATGGAGTCCACTTGGACGGCAATTTTTGCAACAATGTTTAAATACTAAATAAAACGTTAGATTATTTAAACATTAAAGGCCATATTTATAATAAAAATTTTGAATTTATAAATAAATTATTTAGGAACATTATTTCCACTAATCGGTATTTTTCTATAAATTTAAATTACAATGGGGTCTCAATTTTTCGCGAATCAATTAACCGCCAACAATGATTATCAGAAAAAATTTGTATTTGTTTCCTTTATTTCATCCATTTATTCTTTTGTATCGATTAACCGAAATTACCTCTACAATCCGGGATTCAAAGCATATTTATTTTTGTGTATTTAGTTTCTTTTCGAAATTATTTTTTTCTTATATTATTTAAACATTTCAATCAATAAGAAATGTTTAAAAATCTTTACGCAATTAACCAGAAAATTTATTATCGAGGTCTCACTGTAATTTCTTTTGCCAAAAGTAACCGTAGAAATATGTAGTTTTAGTATTAAAATCCTATTTAGAAACCAATTTTCCGAATTTATTGCAACACTTATCTTGCTGAAAGTGGAATGCTTTTTGTGTGTGGTAAAACTTAATCTAATTTTTGACAATTATTATTTTTTAATTTTCGTTAAAAGGTCAATAGTTACATATTTCTCAAAATATTTACATATAACAAATGTTAATTTGTATGTTATAAGAGTATATAGACTGTTGATAGAAATATTATCTTTTGCAAAAAGTGCAACTGGTTTGTTTTTAATATATGTATAACTGGTTTGTTTTAATATAAAACTTTTCTCTATACTTATGCAAAATTTCATGTTGGACACTGATTTACTTTAGAAGTATGAAAACTTTTATTTTAATTTGTATTTGGTCACATGATTTTTAAAGTAAATCAGTGTCCAACATGAAATTTTGCATAAGTATGGAGAAAAGATGTATAATTTTTTTGAAAAATTTAACTAGATATCTACCATTTTTTTAGAAGTTGCTACTAAAAAGTAAAAAGTGCACCTCTGATTTTTAAACCGTCATATTTTTGTACCGGAAAGAGACATGGGTCTGAAACTTTATGATTTCCAAGAACACTTCCAACGGTTAATGCTTGTATTGAATTTCATTGAAATCAATCCAATCTAATTACTGTCTGTTTTGACACGGAATCACTCACATCGAAACAATTTAGAAGTATAATAAATATAAAAATGTACGTATGTTATAAATCGTTTAAGAAATACTTATAAATTATAAATATAATTATAAATTATATTAAAACAGCCAATCTTCGTCTCCCTTTACATCTAAGAGGATATGGACCCACATTTGGGAACCAATGAACTTTATAAGACTCATGTGAAAACAAGGAAATAAAAAGTTATTAAGTTCAACTTTCAGCCGGTCAACAGCCAATTTTGAGATGCCGCCGACAATATTTAGAAAAACCGCCGTCGCTATTAAAATCGTTCGGCGTAGGATTATAGTTTGCGTTTGTCAGAGAAATTTTGTAAAAAAATTTACAATCTACACATTAAATAATAGAAATATAAATGAATTTAACCAGTGTAACACATGTAAACTACACAAATATTTAATTTTTCTAAAAAACTAAACTCTGCTTATTAAAGTCGTTCTAAATAAATCTCTTGAATAATTTACCCAATCTCTTGTTCACATCTAACACAAAAAAGAATGTCAACAAACACGAAAAAACATCGTCAGAAAGCAGCCGGCATAGATGGAGGCTCCAGCAGCAATCAACGTCATGGACAAATGGAAAAAGTTAAAATACCGGAAAGTGAACGTTTACCATTACAATTGAAAATATCTGATTTTCTTGCAAGCAGTGATGATGAAATCATCCTTAAAGGTCTCTCAAATACACATCGCAAATATTTGCACCAATATGCCGCTAGACTTGGTCTAAAGACCCAAAGTTATGGCGTTAAAAATAATCGTGAATTACATGTACGCAGGCGAAAACGTTTGACGACGTTGGGCGATGTCAGGCCTCTAAATATATCACCTGCCACAAGAGCAGTTTTACAAAGTCTTCTGCCCACAATACAAACACAATTGGTTACCGATCAGGTTATTGTTCAAACGAATCCAAATGCATCACATCGTTATAGAAATTTACGCAGTGATTCGATTTCGGTAGCTTTAGGACCGCGCATGATACCACCACGGGCTCAAAGGATTAGTAATGAATTGTTTCGAGATAAACAAGAATTGCCGATTTATCATTATCAAGGAGAATTAAATCAAATGTTGAAGCAACATAATGTAAGTTGGCAAAATGTTTAATAGAGCCTTTGGATGTGATGGAGAAAACTCCATTAAAAATTTTATTTTTTTTAAATTTTTTTATTTTTTACATTAACTTTTTACTGGAAAAAAGCATTTTTAAATATTTTTCTTAGAAATTGCACGACATAATAAAAGCTTGGGTTTACGTCGAATTTTTAATTTTAATTTTTTGTGTTGCAATTAATGACTAGGAATATGTTTAAATCGATTTTTTGCAAGTTAAAATTTATTTGATTAATCTATCATGTGACCTCCTTTTATTTTAATTATATTCTTAAAAAAATAGGTTTTTATAATCAATGGTGAAACTGGTTCTGGCAAGACCACTCAAGTTCCTCAGTATATATTAAATGAAGCTACACGACGTAATCGACCATGTCGTATAGTGGTAACACAACCTCGTAGAGTAGCTGCAGTGTCAGTAGCCCATCGTGTAGCTAAGGAAAGAGGAGAACCTTTAGGGGAAACAGTAGGCTATCAAATACGCATGGAAAGTAAGTACACACTATATATAATTAATATTGAAATATTTTTTAACTATTTTACAAATTCCAAATTAAAGGTCGCGTTAAAAAGACTTCTAATCTAATATATACAACATCTGGCTGCTTTTTACGTTCCATAATGGCTGATGTACGTGATCTCTTTCGAAAAGTAACACACGTTATAATTGATGAAATCCATGAACGTGATAAAAATACCGATTTTACTTTGATCACCATAAAGGAACAATTGAGGCAGAATAAAGACCTCAAAGTGATCTTGATGTCGGCCACCATGGATATACAATTGTTATCAAATTATTTTGATAATTGTCCAGTATTAAATGTACCCGGTCAGGGGTATGATGTTAAAATTTATCATTTAGAAGATATACTCTTTCATACGGGCTATCGTACTGCCCTAATGGAGAAATATTTACGTTCCATGAATGATACATTTCCCACGCCCACCTCCATGTTTAACGATAATATATTGGAGTCTATGAATCGTACCACAGCTGATCGATTGGAGGATGAGTATATGCAACAGGTATTGGATTCCTTAATAGAACAATGTTGCGAAAGTAGTGAAATGCGTAATAAAGAGGAGCTAAATGAAATGTTTGATCAGATTCAATACTATATTGAAAGTGAGGGCATGTCTATAAATGCTGGTCATTCGGAAACAGGTTTAACGCCTTTGATGGCAGCCTGTAAATGTAATATGCCCGAATTTGTACAATTTTTAATATTAAGACAGGCAAATGTGGCCATACGAGATCACGATGGTTACGAGGCCATAGATTATGCCCGTCTGCATGCAGATGGTTTATGTTTGCAGATACTTATGGGTTCCACCAATTGTGTGGAGAGGGTTAAACAACAAGAGGAGCTTAGCCAGCAGGATAAGGAAAAGCATCGCATTTTGGCGGCCTATCAGCAACAATTCAATGATGACAATGAGGTAGATCATGATTTGATTTTGTCTTTACTAGAGGGTCTCTATAGAAATGGACATAGTGGCGCTATAATGGTATTTTTACCAGGTTACAATGATATAGTTCAACAAAGAGACCTAATACAAAGTACTTTACCTGCGGGTACCTATAAACTTTGTATTTTACATGGTCATATGGATTCTAAGGATCAATTTGAAGCTTTACAAAGACATCCAGTACGAAAAATTATTCTTTCTACAAATATAGGACAAACCTCTATAACTATACCCGACTTGGCCTATATCATAGATTCGGGTAAGGTGAAAATGAATACTTATGATTCGATAACAGAATCCTCACAACTACAATCGATATGGATATCTCAGGCTGATGCCTGCCAGCGTTCTGGCAGAGCAGGACGCACACAAAACGGTGTTTGTTATCGTTTATATTCCAAGGCAAAATATCAATTTATGCCTCAATTTAGCATACCCGAATTCATGCGTATACCTTTAACCGAAATATGTCTATATGCCAAGACTCTGGAGCCGAAATTTGAAGTACAACATTATTTGCAAAAGTCTCTTAATCCTCCATCAACATTAAGCATACAGAATGCAGTAAGAAAATTAAAAATTCTAGGTGTATTTCGAGATGATGAATCGGTTACAGAATTGGGTAAACATTTGGTGGACATACCTTTAGATGTTCAGCTAGGCAAATGTTTATTGTATGGGGTGTTTCTAAAATGTTACGATCCTATATTAACCATATGTGCTTATCATTCGGTCAAAGATCCTTTTATACTGCCCACAGATCGTTCGGCCCAGGGTCAAGCTTCTTTCCAACGTAAATCCTTTTCTGGGCAATCTTTTAGCGATCAAATGGGCATTCTTTCATTACACAAATCTTACATGGAAGTACGCCACAATCCACGAAAAGTTCGTGAGTTTTGCAACAAATATTTCCTATCACATTCGGCCATGGAAATGTTTTGTGCCACACGTAAACAAATCAATGATGTTATCAAGAATATGTTCAACATTAATTATATGGATAAAATGTTTAATAATGATTGGCATATGATACAATTGTGTTTAGTAGCAGGTTTTTATCCTAATGTCGCTTTAATCGATCGAAAAGCTTTAAAACTAGTGTGTGGAGCTGAGAAACAATTGATTTTACAAAGAACATCTTCTTTAAATCCGCCTGGAAAAAAACATCTTAAAGAATTTATAAATCAACTGCCACACGATTGGATAGTATTTTATGAAAAGTCGCGCATTTCGAATACTTGTACTATAAATATGAACACAGTGGTACCCTCTCTTATGATTGCCTTACAATGTGGCTTGGATTGTGATATAACCAACAATATGGGCGATGATGACTCAGATGTTGAAGAAGTCGATTGCAATGAGGATATTGACTCTGATACTAACTCACAACATTCACTACAGTTAACTTCCACCTCTGCCAACACAAATTCACACTCCTCCACCACGTCCTCATCGAACATTTTAAATGATTTCGAAGCTTTGCAGCAGAAATTATCGAAAACTTTGAAAAACATATCTCTCAATAATGACAACTGTAAAACTATCATGTCTTTGGATAATTGGATTAAATTCGATTTACAATCAGGCGACGCTAAGCTATTGCTGCTCATGCGCATTGCTTTGCACACACAATTTTTAGCATTTCTAAAAACTGGTCCCAATGCAGCGACTTCGTCGGCAGCATTTTGTATACAAAAATTATTGAACACTTTACAGCACTCTTCTCATGCAGCAACATTTAAAATGACAGTTTAACTGTGTATTTTATTATTAAAAAAAAAACATTTTCTAAAGCACACTTTAAGGCTTTTTATTTACTTTTTTAATACAGTGCGTCGAAAAAGTTTAAAGACATTTTCACAATTGTATTAATAAATGTCTATCTGCTTTTTCGTCTCACTTTTATATCAAACATTTATATGTTTATTTTTAATTAGTTTATATTAATTTAATAATGGAAAAATATATGAAAATATTAAGAAATAACTTTCATTATTATATAAGAAAAAAATATATAATAGTATGAATTTTGTACATTAAATTTGAAATGTTTTTTGAATGAGTTAAACTAAAAATTACACTACAAAAATTATATTAACACAAAATGTAACAGAAAAATTATATATTATTTTGTGTAACATATTTGGCTTGTTATTGTTTAAATAAAAAAAAAAATATATATGAAAAAAAAAATAATAATAATAAAAAGGAAAACAGTTAAAACAAAAGAATCTTAAATATATTTATGCATTAAATTATGTTTTTAACAAACATATAACTACAACTAAAGAAGAATTCATTTTAATTATCATCTTAAATTATACATTTATCTACAGTAGTTTTCATATTTTATGCTTATTAAAAACAAAACATTTTTAGACTTTTAGTAAAAATATAAAAAACAAATTTATTGGCTATTTTACAAAAAACAAAAATATTCTATAAAAATTAAATTTCATCAATTTTTGCATCATAAAAATCAAACACATTTAAATAAATTCATATAAATTTTACACTGTAAATAAAAAAAAAATATGAACATTGAAGTTTTATTGTAATATAGTTTAATGAAAAAGCTTTAGTTTTTGGATTGGTTTATTATGGCTGAAGAGGATAATAACATAGCGTCTGCACAAAAGATTTTTATATCATAATGTATAACAGAAAGTGTCAAATTTGCTCTCAACCCATGTTTGTCATTGGTAGATGTTATTCTTTATTACTTCTTTTTCATTCATTTTGAAGTACTTCTCTTAAAACAATTATTTGTTAGATATTATTACAAAATTTTTCCGCTAAAAATTCATCTATTTTTCCCTTTTTTGGAAGTAATTATTAAGAACTTCCAAAAACGTTTAAAATATGCA
>MINK01172713.1:5471-22939 GCA_001735545.1 Phormia regina
GTGTAGGGTATCATATGGTCGGTCTTGACCGACTATACCTTCTTCTCTCGTTTCATTTTGACATTGTGTGCAGTAGTTTTACACAAAATACAAAGAATTGCTGTTTTTGTAGATGTGCGAGCACTTTATAATTATGCTATGAAATAACCATAACTGATGAATAAGTAATAGTTTGGTTTATTCAAACTCAAGGAAATCTACTTGACTTTCTTATAAAAGTGTCACTTTCTATACTTGACTGTGATTACCGTTACGTTTTCGATGCATACATACAAGAGCGCTGTTATTTTTTCTAATACGTCAACTTAGTGAAAGCACTTACACAAACATGAGTATAATTCATTTATTTATCGTTTTAGTGTATTTGCATCTGGAATATTCGCTCTGGCGTCTAGCCGCTACCATCACCACTAATTGCGTGCATTTGTTTTAAGAACATCGTTTATGCATACCAAAACCAATTATTAACCAAACTGTAAATTACAACTATAAAATTAAAATACCAAAAAAAAAAAAAAAAAAAAAAAAAAAAAAAAAAAAACTAAAATAGAATTTTTTATTTATAGTATGTTTATGGAAATTATTATATTATTATTTTAAATTAAATGGAAAAGAGAGAAGAAGGAAAGTAAAATTTTATTCAAGGAAACATTTTCGAATTCTTGACGTCAATTTTATTAAAACTAAAGTCATTGGACCAGTTTATTTAATAAATAAAAATTCTGCAATTGTATATGTTTAATAAGACTTACATAATATATATGTATGTATTTTAAATATTAAAAATTATTATTTAGTGATCACATCAATTGTAATTGAATTTAATTTTGCATTTTTTGTTTACGTAAATGTAAAATGACAGTTGTTAACATTTATCTTTTCCTCCTTTGTTATTAATTGTTTAGTACTATCAAGATTTTAGACTTAATAATTTAATATCTATTTATAATTTTTAAAAGCCAATTAATATTGAAATGTGTAAAATTAACTATACGTTACATGTAACTATTTAAAATTTTATTATATAACTATTTAAAAATGCAACATAAATAATATTTCATTTAATACATTAAAATGTCATAATGTCATAAAAAAAAAATTATTTTTAAACCCAGCCAATATTAACCATGAACGCATCTTTTTTTTATTCTCATAATATTTATTATTTTTTAACACGTAATTTTTATAAATTTTTAATGAACTTAACAGAAAATATTCACATGCATAAATGTTTATATAAATGTATCAATAAATTGGCTATAATCCTCAACAGGGCAATAATTAAAATAAAATGTGAAATAAAAAAATAAAAAAAAAAAAAAATAAAATAACAACCTTAACAATTAACCATCATGGACAATGTTGACCAAATTGTTTGGCCATAAAAATGAAAACAATGAATTTTTAACACTTTTAAATGGTTATTACACCCTTCACCAAAAGTGTTATATATCATTTTATCATTCCGTTTGTAATTTCCATAATTTTCATTTTTGAGTAAAACATAAAATCAGTTGAAATTGTTTTTAAAATCGCCATATATAATATGTATATTAGAGTGTTCCATAAAAAATTTTGTATATTGGAAAAATATTAAAAACATTTTTTAAATTGATGTTTAGTTCCCTACTATTTGATTGAATGTTCCAAACAATTCGTAGTTTTAAGCCAATTATAGAAAAAATATTTTAAAAAATGTTCGCAAAAGTTTTGGTCCATAAACTGTCGTTTTAGTACATAATTCAAAGAAACTTTTGATATTTTTCTTAAAAAAATAGATAAGAATTTTATTTTTTTTTTTTCCTTTTAAGGATAAAATTTTTTTTAAATATTGTTCCATGTAGCAAGAACCTTTAATAATATATAATTTTCCAGATTAAAAAAAAAAAAAAATGTCATCAAAATATTTTAAAAATTCTTCGAGCGAACGAAAATCCTATTGGAAAAATGTTTTGATACCTATTTCGATTAAAAAATCGAAACCTTTTTCACCAAATTGTATGGGACCCATGATTTTTGAAATCGCTGGTAGGGAACTGAAGACCAATTTTTACGCATCATTTGGGGGGTGTCATTACATCGAAATCTCGAAAAACGCTATTCTCGGGATACTCTAATGTATATCCAACGATCGGATATCATATCGAAAATGTTGCGACAGCTTAGATAAATGATAAATATATGAAACGATTAATTATTTTTCATATTTCAAAGGAGTCGTATGTCTATAAAAAACAAAACATTTTTTAGACCTGTTATCGATTTTCTAAAACCATTATAAAAATCAGGGACTTCGTTTATGCAAAGAAAACCATTAATATTTTATAGCATGGAGGACCTTAAGTTGATTTTTAATTAATTTCGTAAAGTTTTTTCTTAAATTTAAAATAAATAATATTTTCATATAAAATCTTAACACGAGTGAAGCGTATATAAGGTTCGGCACAATCCTCTTATTGTTTTTTTTTTTTTTTTAATTTTTTTCTTGTGTTGTATTTTTATTGAGATTTTCTTTTTTAAAGCCTTATAGAGGCATTTGCTATTATAGCACAGCTTATTGCCTTTATAGTCTTTATTGGCATTTGAATATATATACATATATACGACGACCATTAAGACCACCCACACTTATCTTGTATTAAATAGTTGACAGAAATGTTTGAGTACAAACAAGAATGTATGAAATAAATATGCACGAGTTCATAAAAACAGGTACATACATACATACATACATACATTCATTCATACATATCTATGTATGTAAAACGACAATGTTAATCAATGTTAAAATATAAATATAAAATATAAAATATATGAAATTTATAATTTATTTATAATAAAGCACATACATACATATATAAGCGTCAAAGGATTAGATATGATTATTAGAGATGCACATATTTATTACTTCAGAAGTGTAGTTAAACAAAAATAATTTGATATTTCTTTGGAAGCTAAAAAAAAAACATAATATTTTTAAAATTAAAACTTGAATACTGTAGTCTTTATCTTTATATTATCTTATCTAAATTAAAAATTTAACATATTTTCGATAAGAAATCTAGTCCAGAATTTTTCTAGCATGGATCCTAGCTTTAATTTTTTAGTATTAACATTAGCATATTAATCGTTAAACCCAGGAAAAACTTGCTTTCTTAATAAGCTATCAGGTATAATTGGAAACAAAAATGAACCTACATATTTTTTATCTCCGAGATATGCTACTTCTAATAGTTATTAAGTAAGTGGGCGTCGCACGTGGACTATTTTTTATTCAAATCATATAGGAATACACTGTGAAAATTTCGAGTAAATCGGTTTAGCCGTTAAGGCGGCTATAGATTTCAAAGATACATATAAACAAACTCACATTAATTTTCATATATAGAGAAAAATTTCATATAATAGTAACCCATATTTTGCTTTTTTTTACAATGAATCGGAAAACCCGATATCTTCCTCCATCCAAAAGAAGAAAAATTTCCTTAAATAAGTATAAAAATGGAGTTGTATCAGAAGGAGCCTTATTAGAAATCAATTTAAAAGTAATGAATTTTTTAGTAAAAATAAAAAATATTTTCAAAATAATTATTATAGACCGATTTTCTAAAAATGTCAGTTCTTTAATACACTAACCCTAGTTATAAGGATAATTTTTGATGATCGTGAACTCTCACCGAAATTTGTTAAATTTTTAATTTAAACAAAACTAATTAAGTATACACTTAATAAATAACAATTTTGCAAGTTTTCGCTTTGATTTTATATTACAAAGTCTTCAATTAATGTCAATTTGGGTCGAATACTTAAAATATTTTTATTATTATAAATCATATATGGGATTATTTGCAAACTGTAGCACATAATACATAGTATACATTTCATAGATAAAACATTTGTTGTTCCGTTAGCTTGTAATACAAACATCTGGTAAATAAATTTGTTTGTTTTGTTTTTCATTTCACAGGCCTACGATAGTCGTCAGTTGATGGTCACTTTATTTGTATGCCTTTGGGGCGCCCGTCTATCTGGTTATTTACTGTATCGTATTGTTAAACTGGGACGAGATAAACAATTCGATGATACACGTCGAAACATCATTAGATATGCTGTATTCTGGACATTTCAGGTAGGTAACACAAAACTATTCATCGTCATCATAACTTTCCACATCATTTACATATCATGTATAAGGAGAATTTTATATGTAAAAGTATTAGGAGTTTTTAAAAAAGGATATTGCAAAATAAAGTTAAATTTTGAAATCACAATAGTATTTTACTTATAAAAGTTTTTCAGCAATTTGAATTTGTATAACAATTCTAGAATGTTCTTCTTACAAAAGTATATGAAACTTCCCCAAATACGAGGTACATACATACATACATACATATATATACACAGTGGTGTGGAGAACATAAGCAATAAAATTAGGGTTATCATATATGTTGAATTATTTTTTAAAGAATTAAATACTAACAAATATCTGTACTTTAGAAGATGTGAATTTCGATCTATTCTCAAAAATGAGAACAAATATTTTTTAATCTCTATATGAAAGCGTGCACATGAAAAGCAACAAAATTTTTAATTTTAAAAATTTTCACAAAATTGTAAAATTTATTTCGAAATTTGTAAGTAATTAGCAGTTTTATTCTAAATAGAGCATTATTTATGTTTTTCTTTTCTTTTACTTATAGTCGTTCTAATAACTATTATGATTGGAATATTATATCCCGATACAATGGGCAGTAGTTCTATTTAATAATTCATATTATATAATACTACCTTATACTACCTTACAAATTTATTTAAGATGCGCTATTTCAAGAACTTGCGACTTTAATGTTTACAAAAAAGGACTTCCGCCAAAAGCTTAGTTTAGTTATTATTAAAAATAGAAATGTAACACGATACAAAGATTTAATATATATTCTGCCTAAAGTCCATTTAAACTTTTTTAAAAAATTATTACTATGAGTAGTAAAAATTGACTCACTGAAAAACCTACACATGTTTTTTTTTATAAAATAAACAATTAAAAATTTTATATAAATGGATTCCATGCTTCCTAAAATCAACAAAATTAATTATATTAGAAATACGCAACCCCGAAATAATGTCAAGGTGTACATTTTACACCTCATTGAACAAAAAATAATTTTGGGAACAGAAAAGTTGTAATCATTCCTGCAACATAATGAATTCTAGCGAAAAAATGTATCGATTTCCTTGAAATCTAATCAAATTTTGATATTTTTAGATTATGAAAAAGCACAGAAATTTGTTCATACATTGAGATATATTTTGTATAATTCTATGCTTTTGGATAAGAAAAAATGCTAAATGTAATTTAAAACCTTTAAGGGATAACTTTAAACCTAATTGCTTAAAATGTTTGTTAGAATTTTTTAACCATAAAGTCAACAAATTCAACTGAAAACCAAACTGGGAAAACCAATTTAGACATGAATAAAACTGTTAAGTTTTAAGAAAAAATATTTAAACTAAAATATAACTGTTTTTAGGTTTACCCTAAATTTTGTTGCTTCTGTTCTGTGCAACACTGTATATAAAATTAATTTACATATGTTATACACACACCAACATACCCATAAATCTACATATGTATGTATTCGTTTGTAACTTATAACAAGAATTTAATGACTGACTAAATGAATGAAGTGAATGAATGAGTGTTGGCGGCAGAAATAAACGTACGTACATACATACATACATACATACATACATACATACATACATTTGTATGAATGAATCGTATATCATACATATTTCTTGTCTCATCTTCACCTATTTTGAAAGCAGTAACTTAATTGAAACAGAAATGTCTCATAATGTGAATTTTAATTAAATTTTGCAGGCTGTTTGGGTATACATCGTTTCATTACCCGTCATTATTATCAATTCACCACGTCACTCACAGCCAAATGCTCCCAAAACAATGACAACATTGGATTCAACTGGTACGGGTATGTTTGTAGTGGGTTTATTGGCTGAAACATATGCCGATTTGCAGAAATTCTCATTTCGTCAGGATCCTGCCAATCAAGGAAAATTTTGCAATGACGGTAAGTGTAAGTCAGTTAGTGAGTGTGAGTGAGTGTGTGTGAGTGTGTGTGAGTGAATGAGTGCTATTTGACGCTTATGTGTTGTGTCAATTATTTGCAAATTTAAATTATAAATGTTAAATGAATATATGAATGGATGGATGTATGGTTGGATGGAAGGATAATTTTAATGGATTTATAATGTTTGTTGATTGTTTGTTTGTTTGTTTGTTTGTCTCTTAGGTTTGTGGAGCCTATCACGACATCCAAATTATTTTGGTGAGGTAGTTATATGGTGGGGTATTTTTGCAATATCACTCAATGTTATATCTGGTCATGAATGGGTGGCGATTGCTTCGCCAATTTTTACAACATTTATCATTTTGTTTTTATCGGGTATTCCATTAAGAGAAAGATCGGCTGATGAGAAATATAAAGAGTAAGTTAATTTGGATGCCAACTTAACGTTTAACAAGTTAGAATAAAGACTGTATCGTTTAAGAACATTTTACTTAATAAATAATTTTATAATATAAATATATTTTACAGTCAATTGGAATATCGGAAATATAAGGCATCAACATCACCTCTAATACCTGTACCACCATCTGTTTATGTCGAGGTGCCAGCTGCTTTGAAATTCATTTTATGCTGCGAATTTCCCATTTATGACACAATGAAGATACAAAAAGACATTAGCCCATATTCACTTTCAATTGCAAGATCCCACTCACACATATAGCAGTCAATTGCCCACTCTGGTAGTGGGCAACAAGGCTTCCAAGGCACCGTTGGCCATTCACTACAAAAATATGGTGAAACGGGTTCGATGCATAGGGGACACTGTTATGGAGCTAATGGGGGAGATGCTGAGAATCATATGAACTGCGGCGGTAGTTGTCGTAATTCATATGTCAAAACAGCAAATCCTTATCAAAATGGTTCGGGCTATGCGGCTAGTTATGGCCACAATATGAACGAATTAGCCCAACAACCTCACCAGACACAACACCAACATCATACACATCCCCATCACCATCATACACATCATCATCATCATCAACACCAACAAATTCATCAGCAGCACCAGCAAATGGTACCCAAATCTTTAGATGTTGACGATGATACAGATGATGGTATCATTTATATGCCGGGACCATCATCTTCCAAAAAACAGCCACATTATTTTCCCCCCGCCTCACATTCAATCGACTTTGAGGAGCCCTCTTCGATCATCGATGTCGAAGAACAAATTGAACCTGAACTGGAAGAGGACTACGATGAAGACATACCGCCAATTGACTTGAGCAAACCGCCCAGTGTGGAGAGCTTTGTAAATAAAATTCGAACAGAAAAGGAAGTACAAATTAATGCCGAAGGTAAATCCATAACTGTAACGACAATATTGTGATTTCATTTCTATGTGTTGTGCTCGTATTCGTATTCGTGCTCGTTTGTCTTGTTATCAGAACCAAATTATTATTATTATTATTACTCTAGTCAAATTTATTCCAATAGTTTATAACACACTATTTAATTAATAATTATTATATTTCTTAATATGAAAAATTCTCATAAATTTAACAAAGATATATATTTAAAATAAAAATTAATTAATATTGGTATGTGTAGATTATTATTAAATAAAACAAAGAAAAAATTATAAATTTATTTTATCAATTGCAATTCAAAGACAAAAACCAACAAATTATTTATATTTTTACTAATAATTATTAACAAAAAATTAAATATTATAAAAAAAGAAAAAAAAAAACTTTAACATACAGCTCAGCGATTAATTTTGTAAAATAAGTAAGAAAATACTTATAAAGACAGAAATTACCAAAAATAAAATATATATTCCTAGAAAAACATTTACACATACACTTTGTGACAAAAAATTAACGATAATGATTACATTTTTAAGTTTTTTTTTTTATAAGAAAAAAAAAAAAATAGGTTTGATAATATGTTTAACAAGAATCTGCTTTAATTTTATCACGTCCATACAAAGTTTTTATTATTAACAGTTTATTCAATTTATTTAAATTATAGTTTAAGTTTAGTTTCCCAGTCATTTGAAAGATAAGATATATTTTCATGCAAAATTGGAATAATAATAATATATTTTTTTTTAATTATTAGTTCTTCTTATATTTAATCATAAAACATCAAAAAAGAAAAATTGCATTCAAGTGGAAAATATATATGTATGTATGTATGTGCTGAATATTTTTAACATTTTGCATGAAAAAAAAAAAAAAAATTGAATGCTAATTTATGAATAGTTCTTGAAAAGAACCTTTCACGAGCTATAAGGAGATATAATACTATCAGCAGATTCCTGCTGAGCAACTCAAATGAATTCTAGTGTTCCAATTTTTTTTTTTAAGAATTTTCAAACAAAATATTAAAAATTTTGGAAGCCAGTTTTAGTCCGGGTTTACACACAGCAAGTTTTCTTGGTGAAATTTCGAGTTCGTATGAGAGAGAGAGGAGAAAGAAATACTTAGCTCTTTTTGCAAACTTTATTTATCGTATTTCACTTAATTATTAATAAAATAAAAAAAGACTGAACGAAGCAATTAACTTCAGAGATCTTTCAGATCCCAAATTATTCTGATTATTATCAGGAATTTTGCATGTTCACTGGTGTAAAAATCCATATGTTTAGAAGAAATAAACTTATTGCAATTTATATATTTATGTATGTGTGATTTTATTATATTTATTAACTGGAAACATTTTACAACCATTTCGGAAAGTTTTCTCTCTATTTCCGTCGAAAAATACATTTTTTGAAAGACACTCATTACAGTCTATATTAAAAAAAAAACTAATCAATTCAAATTATTTTCTATTATTTTTATAACAAAGGAATTAAATTTTTTTCCATTGATAGTAATTTTTACTTAATTTTTACATTTATATTTGATGTTGTATAAAATTTAAAGTTCATATACATATTAATACATACACGTAGCTATTGGCTTTTTCCAATGATATACCAAAACTTATATTATTAATAAAATGCTTAAATATCACTTAATTAAATTCACTATTATCATTTCATTAATTGGATAATGTTCAATACAATTTGCTTTTATTATAAAATTAAAATGGCTGCTTAAAAAACAAAACTAATTCATTTTATATTTAAACAGTATTTAAGTAAATATTTTACTTTTCTTCTTTCTTAAAATTCTTAATAAGAAATTATTTATATTTATTTATTTATTTTTTTTTTTTTTAATCGCTAACATTCATGTTTTAAACACAGATTTTCTCAACAGTCAAATTAAATTTGACATGGAAAAACTGGTCTGAAAAGTATAGTTCAACAAAAACATAAGAGATGTGGACAATTAAACAATTAATTTAAGACGTTTATGTGCCATTGTCAGTCAAACTTTTGCGTGAAGCCAACTGTAATCTTTTAATTAATAAAAAAAGACAAGATAGTTGATATTTTGGTTATGATAGAGCCAACATTTTCATAGTAAATGAAATGAAAATATCTCGGTAAAACCGAGATATTTTCATTTCATTTACTATATAATTTACTACATCAAATATATAATGAAAATATATATATATTTTTAGAAGTAAATTCTTTTAAAGGCAGTGTATATTGTACATATTATTTGTCGTTTTAATACATACATATGTAGTTGTAGTATTATTGTCGAACATTTTTTGTCACCAATTGTATGTATAAATTTATTTAAAAAAAAACAACAACTGAAATAGTATTATTAGTTAATAGTAATTGTTATCTATGCATATCAAAGAATTTTATTAATTTGTTTATGAAAAAAGAATATAAAAATACAAAGAAAACTAACCAAAAATAATGAAAATTAATTTAAGATTTTGATGTTTATGCAAATTAAATTAAAAAAAAAATAAAATAATAAATAAAATGAGACAAACTAAAAGGGAGAGAGAAAACAAGAGGAAGTAATTAAATCGTCAATAACTGTTAGGGTTTTAATATTCATTTTTTTTTAATTTAGGGAATTACCCAATTAAAAACACCTTAAACATTTATTATAAAAATTATAATTGAGACCAATATAATATAAAATTTAAATATTAAAATATAAATACTTCCAATTTCTTTATTAAATACGGTTACAATTGCTATAATTCTTAAAACATATTCTCGAATTTATTTATATTTCTAAAATAAGGAAAAGTTTATTTACTAAACATTATATTATGATGATCTAATTACTTTCTCAACTATTATGATATAAAAAAAAAAACTAAAAATATTTTCGTAAAGAAAAACAAAAATATGTTTAAAAAGTGCCAAAAAATAATAATTATAATCTTAGTTGTTATCTGTAGCAAATTATTTCTAATTCTATTTGGGCTTGTTATTAAAACTGCAAAATAAATCAATATCAATAAAAATGAAGAAAATAACAATAAATTAATAAATAAACTACTAAACAAAAGTACCACATACTTGTGCCTCATCTTTATCAACTTTATCATAATTGTTTCTTAATCAATTGTTCAAATTCTAAGGACTTGTTACTTAATATCGTAGTTTATTTAAACTTTAAAAGAAAGAAAAAAAAAAAAACTAAAATTGTTATTTTATTAAAAAATAAATTATATATTTAAAAACCAACAACATACATATGAAATCTATTTTCTTTAATAAACTAAGATTATAAAGACGTATATGTATTTTTATTAATATTAATGATTATAAAAATTTTTAACAATATAGGTATAAATATTTTCTTATCAAAAATATTGCACCCCGCCCACCCAACAACAAAAATATAACAAAAAAACAAAAGCAGCACTACCGCAAATTTTAATATACATAAGTATATTTTTTTTTAATTAAAAAAAAAAAATTATATACATATACAAACATTCAAACATATAACAAAAATTTGAAATAAAATATAAATTTTATATGAAAACAAAAAATAATTAATTATTCAATTATTACAATACTCATAAATTTCTATGCTCCTACAACTATGCTATTTTATTTGTCAAATAAATTTATGAGATCTGTAATAAATTAAACTAAATGATGAATAAATAAAAAAATAAATATCGTACCTTTCTTCTTTTAACAAGATACAACAAACATTTCTAAAAAATATTAACTAATTAAATTACTTAACAATAGAACTTAATAATTAAAAAAATAAAAAACTAATTATTATTTATACATTTATGATTGTAATATTAATCAAGATAAATAAAATACAGAACTTGTTAAAGAAAAAAAAAAATTACTTAACACTATTTATTAACTTATCATACTTTTAACCAAATTTAAAGTTTTACAAGATATTTAATAAACCTTAAATATAGTTAAAAGTATGTTAAGTTTATAGTCCCTAAAATTTTATTTCATAATAAAGAGAAAAAACTATAAAATAAATTTATTATGGCAACATAAAACAACATATTAAAATAAATAATAAATGCATTTCTATGTCTGTATAATTGTATGTAAATGAAAAATATGAATGAATACATATACATAATATCACATACATACATACATATGTTTAATAAATATATGTTAAATTTATTATGTAAATCATATAAATAAGTACTTATGTAATGAATTACTTGGGTATATTTGTCTTTGTATATAGAAATAGTATATTTTTTAATTAAAGAAAAACAAGAAAAAAAAAAAAAGGGAAATTTCTTAAACTCATAATAACAACATTAAATATAATAAAAAATAAATGAATTATTTATTAATTTTCAGTAAAACCAAACCAAAAATATTAATATGAAATAAATATTTTAGATGAAATTTCAAAAATAAAATGTGTTTAATTTAATTTTATTAATCAATTATTAAGTAGTGTGAACTATTTAAGACTATGAATTTAATTTACAGACTATGTTTTTTGATCTCAAAGTAGCACATCTCTGACATGCAAATTTGTTAAAATGCTTGCCTATCTCTACCTAATTAAAAATTCTTATATTTTCTTATTTTATGGAATTTTGTCTGCTTTCGTTAAAATTTGAGACCCAAGTTCCAAAATGCATGAAAGTATTTTTTGTTCACTATAGTTTACCGTGGATCAGTCATTAGTTATTATCATAGAAAAAACAACTAGAATGCAACTAGAAGTTTTTGTGAGAAGCACTACTACATTTAATTACATTTATTTTGTTTTTATTTGAATTATGTTTTGATAATTCAATTAAGGTTTTTTCTTCCACAAAAATATCTAGTTCTTAATCTATGACTAGAACTCCAACTGTCGCATCTTAAATATATAATAATTTTTTTTTCTTTTTTTTTGAAATTACAGAAGATGCTCTCTGTTTTTCTTTTACTATTCTTAACTATTGAAACGATTTTATTAGTTTTCAAACCAACAATCAATTTCTGCTCTCAGAATTTTTATTTTAGAAAAGAAATTTAAACTTCAATTGGTCTTTGATGGTCTTATACTATTATTCTGATTTACTAATTACTTTAAAGAAAAGTTTAACTAACATTTTCTTTAAAATCATAGAAGCAAAGCAATTTCTGTAGAACTTTTTTTGTTTTGTTTCAAAAAATTATCAATCAAAAATATATATATTTTTTTAAATTATTTTCTATAAATTTTTATAACCAACTAGAAAAAAATCTACTAAATATATTTGTTAATTGTCGTAATAAAGAAACGGTAATAAGATGTTTAGTTTAATGCGTTTGCAGATGTTTAATGGTGCCATTAAACGTTTTCAACAAATGCGTAATTATGGCTCTCAGGCCATCAATCAAATGTTACAATTACAACATACCGAAATTTGTGCTGATCCTCCTTCAAGAGGTTTGGTTTTGGGGGTTTATGCCGATGAAGAAGATAAAAATGATACCGGAATTTTAACGCCAGCAGCGTGGCGTTATAATGTTCAGAGAACAGGAGGACGGATGTTGGAAGTTTTGCGTATGTCTGGACCTATGCCCAAACGAGGAGAATGTCGTTTATTATTTGCACAGGAAACTGAAAAAATTCCCTATTATTCCGCTGTAGCAATTATAGGTTTGGGTAAGGAATGTTTGGGTTTTAATCCTTATGAAATTTTGGATGAACAAAAAGAAGCCATAAGAAGATCTGTAGCTCAAGCTTGTATGGCCTTAGCTCGCTTGGATACAGATCGTATTGAAGTGGAAAATTGTGGTCATGCTGAATCTGCTGCCGAAGGTGCAGCTTTAGGTGTTTGGGCCTATCAAGAATTGAGAGATCCTAAAAATCGAGTTGATGTGCCCTCAATAGATTTATTCACTTACAAAGATGAAATATGTGATATTGAGGGTTGGCGCATCGGTTTACAAAAAGCTGCAGCACAAAATCTTACCAGGCAATTACAGGAAATGCCCTCAAATCTTTTGACTCCTACGGCTTTTGCTCAAAATGTGGTAGAGGTTTTGTGTAAATCGGGTGTTAATGTTGAGGTCAAGGTAGAGGGTTGGGCGGAAAGTCAAACTATGAATGCTTTTCTTTCGGTGGGTAAAGCTTCTTGTGAACCACCCATATTTTTAGAGTTGAGTTATTATGGTACTTCACCTGAGGAGAGACCTATAGTGCTGGTGGGTCAGGGAGTTACCTATGATTGTGGCGGTTTGTGTTTGAAGGAAAAGGAAGAGTTGTATAACATGAGAGGTGATATGACTGGAGCAGCAGTAGTAGTAGCTACTTGTCGAGCAATAGCAGGTTTACGTTTACCGGTAAGTTATTAAAGAATTTTTAAATCACTTAATTTGTATTTAGATAAAAATATAAGTTGAGGTATATTTCAATCTTTAAGATACATATATATTTTTTATTCCTCATATATGTATATTATTAAACAATACCGCAGCGAGAGATGCAACTATAGCAAAGAAAATTTTGAAACTTACTATTAAAAATTTATTGATTTTTGTAATTGTTTACCTATTCCAATTTTAGGTCAATATCAGAGGTTTAATACCACTTTGTGAAAATGTCATCGGTTGTAATGCATTCCGTCCCGGTGACACTGTTAAAGCAATGAATGGTAAACACATAAAAATTCAAGGTACAGATCATGAGGATCATTTGGTATTAGCTGATGCATTGTTATACGCTCAAAACTTTTGTCCTAAGTGTATAATTGATGTTGGTACTACGTCTGGATGTATGCGTCAAGCTTTAGGAGAAGCAGCTTGTGGTGTTTTTACTAATTCTGAAATATTATGGCAACAAATTAAACATGCCAGTATGCATACAGGTGATCGTGTTTGGCGTTTTCCACTTTGGTGGTATTACACCAGTCAAATAAAAGCTGGCATGTCATCAGATGTGCAGAATTATGGTTCTGGTACAGGTGGAAGACCTTGTAAAGCAGCAGCTTTTTTGCGCGAATTTGTACCTTGTGGCCAATGGATGCATATTGTAAGTTAAATTGGATGGGAACATTGAAGAACGATTTCAATTCGAATTGTGTTGTATACATATTTAAATGTAAAAATATTTAAAATAACTTTTAAAAATTCTTGTTTATTTTCAAGGACGCTACAAATGTAATGACGACAGATGGCAAATGTTTCGACTATTTGCGCCAAGGAATGGCCGGACGTCCAACACGTACTTTAATTGAATTTATAGCCCAAACCATATGCAAAGACACAGCTCCAAAAATGCCCAAAAAGGAAAAGTGAATTCCTTTGAAATATTTCACATTTGTAAATTTATCAAATTGACTGGTGCATTCTGTTTTTGTTTTTATACTTGTGTTTTTTATATTGAATAAAACGCCTTTGTTTTAAATTTTTTAGTAGTATTTAATAAATATTTGTATATATTTTAATAACAAAATACATTGAGCGTAATTCTTTACAAGAAATTGAGTGTAGTGGAAAGGGTGTAGAGATTTTATTAAAGACAGATTAAAAATAATTTCAAAAATACTTGATTTAAAACTACACATAAAAAATACAGGATTCCGTTTTTTGTTTTTGTTTAACAGTATAAAGTTGGCATTGAGTTGATACGAGTACGATTGCTTTTAGATTAAAATCTATGTTAATATTTAAAAAAAAATATCCATCAGAATGTACTATCACAATGATGTTGCTTTAGAGAGTACAATATTTATATCCATGGGTGGATAATTTTGTAAGAGTTTAACATTCGAAGCAAAATCATTATGAAGTATTTGTTCACGTTGTATTCTAAAAGAAAATAATTAAAAAATTATTTTTGAAGAAGTTTTTTTTTTTTTTTTTTAAAGCAAATGAAATCTTACAATATCATAGCGCAGCATATTTTTAATAAGAAATCAAAACGTTTTTCATCAGACAGTACAGAATCCCATATACGTACCACATCGGGTAGCGGAAATTCTTGGGATAATATAAGAGAAATCCATCTGAAAGAAAATACTTGTTCTCAAAATTTTAAATCTTCAAATGCAACAAAATTTTATACCTAAAACTATAATATTGTGGATGTAATTCTTGAGCTTTCAGACGTTCATAAATCTCCAAATCTTTTGTTCTTAGCATTTCCGATAAACGTTTCATCATATTCTTAATGCCACCCTCTGAGTCATCCAATGTTTTTATAAAGAAATCTCGTATCTCAGCCATTAAAGCTGTGAAGCAATAAAAACAATCTGCCTCTGCATGTTCTAAAAAATAAAACAATGATAAATTAAATTTTTGTTGAAATTAAGAAACTTACTTCGTGATTCTTGATCAGGATCTGATGCCATGACATAATAAATAGGCCCCACAATTTCATTCATGCCTTGAACATATCCCTGGCCTGGATTAAGTTTGGCATAAATAAATAAAATACGTTGTACCACCTCCCAATGAGCCTCTTGACCCTCTTCCATAGCCTTGTAGGTTTCTTCGGAACGTTTTGTTATAAGATTAATCTAAATGGTAGGATTCAAATATAATTAAAACATTTACACCAACAAATATTTATTTATTGATTACAAAGCAAATTGATTATGAATATAATATGAAGAATTATTATATACCTTTTGCTTTAATTGTTATAAATGCGGCATGTGTATTCAAATATGTTTATAGAAAAATTAGCTTATCAAATGACTTTGGAAAGGTCACTATAATATGCACAAAAATATTTTATAAAACAACTCCTCTTACCTTTGTTACCCCCAAACCTTTTCTCTCTACATTGGCTGATTTTAAGACCGATGGAACAACTCTTTGATGCAGCCTACGCTCACCTTTACTATTTACAACAATGTCACAGGGATACTCGGTAGGCTGTTGGAAAAATGAAATATCTGGACAAAGTCTTCGTACATCTTTGTCAATTTGTAGCAGAAATTCATTGTCATTGAAAAATGTATTCCAAGCACTATCAGGTCCCTCACTCAAAGGATGATCACTCAAGCAAACGTCATTCGAATCTTCATTTCCATTTTCCTTAAGTCCAGGTGGCAGTACTAAATCCTCTATAAACTGACGATAAAGTGTTCTCTTCTTTGCCAAAGTACTGGACCAGGATTCACGTTTAGTGCCCAAATATCCTAACAGAATTTTCCAACATTGTGTGCGTAGGCTGTTTACATCTGGAATGCCTTTTATCCATAATAGCCATTTAACATGAGTACATAAGAAAAAGAAAATAAATTGTTTAATTAAGTCAACGAACCATAACCAGTATGTTATTGTGAAAGTTAATTTACTAAGTTTTTTTGAGGGGCGTTTATTGTTTACTACTTACCATTGGAACACAGCTGCCTGAGCTGTTTTATATCAATTTCATCTTTCGCTAAAGCTTTCTCAAACTCTTGTACACTGTTTTTTTTTTATAAAAAGAAAAATTTTAATTTAATTTTCTTGTTGTTTTATGAGGATTTAATTATATTTTACCCACCGTGCTTTGAAAATTGACATAGTTTACTAATTCAGTGTGCTATGCCGAACGATTTCAGCGGTGGCGGCGGCATATGTAAAAGCCTTCGGCGGCTGCTCGAAATCGGCTGAGAAGTAAACATAACTTTTTATTTACCGGTTTTCACACATAGCGTCTCCACAAGAGATTTTTATATCATAATTACCCAATACACAAAGTATATTATATTTTTATTTATTATTATTATTTTATATAAATGAAAATTTCAAATAACATTATAACAATGTGAAATCTATGTTTACGAATTCTATTAAAAATATATTTTGTTTAAAAAATTTGGAAATTTATTAAAAAATAATTCTTTTATTAAATCTTTGTATTGCAATATGTTTCACCAAAAACACAATTTTTTCAATAAGCTGACTAAAAACTTGATTTTTTACTAAAAATTTAAACTTTTCCCAAAAATTAAAATTTTTCACTAAAAATAAAAAAATCTAAATTCACTAAAAATTTTATTTTCACAAAAAATTTTATTTTT
>MINK01172714.1:0-17467 GCA_001735545.1 Phormia regina
CAAAAATACAGAAAAAAATTAAGTGCGTTTATAGGAATATGCACCAGTGTATATATCAAACGATCGGGAGTCCTTTCGAGAATTTAGCTATTGCTCGTTTTATAAAAAACCGGTTTTCCATTTTCTGAAGCTTTTGTAGGTCATTTTTTCATAAATAATATAAAAAATTTCGATTTTTTAAATCCAAACTATATGTTTATAAACAACCGAGTTATGGGCCTAAAACTTGAAAAAAAAAACAAACAAATATTCGTCCAATGTCATGAATTGTGTTGTCAAGGGAAGGAAGTATTTATAGTAAAAAAAAATAGTTGCAGAATTTCTTCTTTTAACCCATGGTTGTCTTTGGTAGAATGTTTTATACTTCTTGTTCATTTATTTTAAAGTACTTCTCTCAAAATTTCCTATTATTTTTTTTTACAATAAGTTTGCTTTTGCCTTATTTAAGATAATAAAAAAGCCTTAACATTTTTATAATTTTAATTGCCTGATACATTTTTGGAAGCAATTATTAAGAGCTTCCAAAAAATTTTCATAATGATCTTTTTTGGAATAATTTATATTCTTTACTCAAATTTAGTTCTTAATTAAATATTTTACTCCATAATTTTATTGTTTATAAATAAAATTTTCCCATAAAATGTTCCTGCTGAAGAAGAATGCACTTGCAACAGACAAAAAGACCGACAAATGTGAATCAAAATATGGCTTGTAGGTAATTAAGTATTAGCCACTAAAAAACATCATTTTTAATAAGAAAATCTGTATGTTATAACTGATATTTTATTAAAAGCAATTTTGTTTTACAAAACACATTTTATCAAATATTTGGCAAGTGTGAATATAGTTATAAGCAATGCAATGCCTTACTCTCATTTCATAAAAATAATGTCACTCTAATTTTTTTACACGTAGAGAATTATGTCTTCTGGAATATCATATTCTCTTGGTTATTATATGATGTCCGTCGATTTGTCTATCTGTTTAATATAACGATAATTATTTTCAGAAATTTTTAATTTACAAAAACTGTATAATCGGCCCAGAAAATTTAACTTGTAAACGCTGAAATCGATTTAAATATACTTTTTATATGTGAGTAAATGGGACAATTAGATTTAAAACTTTTTTGCGTCTCTATATGTTGAATATATAAAAATTGGTTTTTTATGACTTTCCTGTTAAAAAAAATTGTTGATTTGTGAGTGGAAAGCAACATTTATAAAACTTTTAGATAATGTTAATTTCGGAAGAATTTAAAAAGTCATAAAAAAATTTAAGTTTTATTTTGTAAAACACTTCATATCTCTTTGACAAAATTTTCATATAAATTGTTTTTGTTTTTAAAAAATTTATATGGAAAATTTTTCTAAATGTGGTGAAGGGATTTACAAAGTAAGGGGGTAAGGTTTTTATTTTCTCAAAAAAAGTTTTTTGAGTTTCTTCTTCCAGTCGAATGTTATATCAATAGATAGTGCTGTTTCTTACCATTCCTAGGAAATGGATTGACACTAAATTTACTCGCCAATGTAACATAAAATAGAACTCGGAAAACCTCAGGAATTTGTTGAGGGTTCAAATGCAAAATTTTTGGTAATAAATCTATATCTGCTATACTATTACTCGGAAGAGTAAAGCGGAGGATTTTCAGAAAATTATCGTGTAGACACTCAGCAATAAAACGATATAAACTACAAGGTGTTAAAGTTAACTATCTTGAATATGTGTAAGTTTCAAATAATCGAAAATTCCTTTACGTTTTTCTGCGGGTTATTTTTTCAATATATTTTGAAATTTGCAGTATATTTGGAAATAATATGCTGAAAAAAATTATTCGATTATCCAAAGTCGTCAGGAATATTTAAGTATGAAAAATTTATTTATGTATCAAATGTTCTCTATTTAATATTTGTGCATATAAATAGTTACCTGAAGAGTATACCTCTGTTAATAATAATGGTTGACGTAAAAAACATTTTTAAAAATATCTTAAAACTTCTCTATATTCAGTGGGTCTAAAGAAAACGTTCTCATGTTATAATATAAAAGTTTTTTTTGTTTATCAAATAATATGATGTAAATGTTGTGACACACATTATTTAATGCGATTTGTTTATAGGTATATATGTATGTTTGTTATCACTGGGTTCTTTGTTTGTCTAGTTGTCCGCAAATCGGTCTGTATGTCTCGGTCTCTGTATCCCTGAACTAATTTGGCAAATGTTAGCTGTAAGCAAATATTTGGGTCAATGCTAAATTTCACATACATACATACATACATCCATATTAACTTGAGAATACATACATATATAAACATACACATTAGCATTAGCAAATACATACATATTTTAATTATGACGCAAATTTGTAATGTTATTGACAATAAATAAAATACTTTCCTTTGCTTTAAGTTACATAAACATATTTTGGCAAAATGTTAAATTAAAATTGCGTTTCATATAAAAGACAATTTTTAAAATACATTCATATATAAAATACATCTGTATAAGTTTGTGTTTTTGCTAAATATATATTTTTTTTTAACTTATATCAATTTTCTTATAAAATGTGTAAATTTATATGCTTAAGATACCAAAAAGTATTAAATGAAATTTGTTTTTGTTTTATTTAAACAAATAATTTCGTTTTTATTTTAAGCGAAAATAATCAAATGTTTACATAACAAACATTGGCAAAAACAAAAATCGGCTGATCAAGAGGTGGTGGCATAGGCATGGATGCCATCATAATCAGACACGTATATTTTTTATCTAATTCTAATGCCGGCAAAATAATATACACAATATTATTGTTGTTATTTTTTCTAAATGTTTTTAACAAAAAAACAACGTGCGCATTGTGTCAAAACAATAATTTGTTTTATTTGTTTTTATTATTTCTTACGTTTTTCTAATTCTTCTTTTTGTTAATTTACACAAACGGAGAGTAAATATGTATGTGGTAGATGTATTAAATTAGAAATTGAAAGCAGAGTGAAAACCCCAAAGACAATAAGATACTCAGTGTTTTATTTTTAAGAGTAAGAATTCTTTTTTATTTCAAATTTATATTTAGCAAATACAAAATTGAAAGGAAAAGAAATAAATACAAAAAAAATATATGAAAGAGCATCTGTATCTAATCAAAATGTTAAAACAAGAAAGAACAAATTCTACTCATACAGACATGTTTTCTAGCACGTACACATCGATTCCTATTTAACAGTCAATCACACAAACACACTAGTAATAATAAAACAGTCAGAATTGTAAAGGTATGTTATCGTTATAATAATGTATTCATTTAACATTTTGAATAGCAGTCATCCTATGTAAATAAGTATATTAAGGCTTTTTCGATCGTCCATTTACTCTCCAATTTATTGTCGAAATTATTTCTAAGTTTCGAGCTTTATACTTGAATCTTTTAAAGGTTCTTTGTACTTCAATTCATCTTCCCCAAAGAAAGTAACCTACACAATGTGATAAATACTTGCTTGAGTGTAACTTATCTTTAGCAATGCTATTTATGAAAAAATTGTGGTTCCACTTTAAAAATATTGAAGCAATTTCCTTGATTGTGTCACTATTTTAAGACCACATTCAATTTGTAATATCTACTTAGGTTTTAATATATTGTCAATTACATTTTCATGTTCTGAGGTCTAATTTATTACTTATCCTTTGAACATTATCCTTGACATATAAAATGGGTTTTTCAACGATCTTTGAGATTCAATTGACACAGCCGTATGTTCCAAACTTAGAGTAGATAATGTTCTAATTTTCAATAGCATTTTAAACGTGAATTATACGAATTCTTCAACAAAAATGCTCATTATTCTGGTGTTCAATTCATTTTTTACATAGGAAAGTGATCACCGCCAGAGAAATTTAATTTTTCGACGTTCTGTGATACTCAATTCTTGAAGTTGTAATGTCCTAACTTAGAAGTAATTGTGAGATTTTTGTTCTAATTTTCCATAGAATCTCAATAATGTCTCAATTTTTTCGGAGCAGCCATAGTTTAATTCTAATTTTCTTAAGCCACATAAATTGTGAAATGCAGATGTGTCAAAACTAATGATCTTGTGGGCTAAATTCAAACCAAATTAAAATTCATCAGATTGGTCGAATAAACAAACAGAAAAGTTTGTATTGTCTAGAAATGTGACCTTCTTGAATATGAATAGTTTCTCAGAAGCCCAACTTTGTTTATTATATATTAGGAGTTATCCCATTATTTATTATATATTAGGAGTCCCATCGTTCACGGATAAATTTCCAATGGAAAGAAGTCGACCGTTTGGTTGGTGTGCCATATATTTTTTGAATGTTTCTTATAAGAAGAAACTTTGGAATTCAAAATAAACTATATGAGTTTGAGTGAAAGTTCTATATAACCTTATGTCAGATATGAAAATTAGGGATCTCAGGCCATAATATTAAATAGGATAATGAAGAAACCATTAATGGAAAACTTACAAACGAGACTATAAAGAGACGAAATTAATTGTCAAAAACCAAAATCGATTGTGAAAAACATAACTCATGCAACAACAAAATACATGTATTATAATATTGCTAAAATAAAAAAACATGTTTTTTACAAAACATTTTTTTCTAATAGTCAATGGAGAGCTTCGACCCAATAAGTTAAACTATAACTGATGCTCTCAAAGAACACAATATAAGTTTGCATCACTTTCTTCATACCACCACTCAAAATTAATACACTCTTTCAAATACTGCCTTCAGACAAAAAAAGTCTTTTCAGAATTTTTCTCTATTCATTTTCAATTCTTTTTATATTTGTTCTCATTCTCTGTTTATTTGTTCACTGTAGTTTAATTGAGGTTGTTTGGTTTGATATCAAACCAAAAACAACAAATCAAACTAAAACCCCAAACTCAAATAGCAAAAACAAATTGTGTTGGATGTACAACAAAACCAGTAACAAATACAAAAGTGTTTGAATGTCGGTTTTCATCTAATACTTGATTGTTGTGTTTTTGTTGTTTTTATTTTTGCTATTATTTCGATTTGAATTGTATTTGTTTTATTTTCATTGTTTTTTATTGTCGTCTACGTGATTCAGTGTTAATTTTCATATTAATATTATGCAATATTAGATGTGATTATATGAAATATTTATACCCGATAGACGGACAAATGTAGCTGTCACATTCACATTGTTCTACATAAAGATTCCTCTAAAAACTAAAGGGAATAAATAATTACCACATTTCAAAATTATTTAAATTTTATTTCGTAACATGATTTTTAAAGTGCTTGTCTTATTGTCCGTTGGGGGGGGGAGGGAAGAGGGTTTGGTGTCGATATTGAATCTTCCTTTTTATGTGCGTATTGCTATTTATACGTATAATGTATTTATGACACACACTCATAGTGTTATTTGATTGTGTTAGTGATTTTATTTTTTGAAATTCTTTTCCTGGAAAACGTTACGAAACATTTAAACAAATTATTTTATTTTTTGCCAGCATTTTTTTTTCTAATGTGTTGTTTTACGTAACGTTTAATTTTATTTAAATTCTTTTTTGGAAGAGACAACAATTGTTAAGTTTTTGTTTTTGATTTCTTGATTAGTATTTGTTTTTGTTGCTTTGTATTCTTTATTAGAAATATTGTGTTTTAAAGCTTAAATAGAACTAAGTTAAGTTTTTTTGTTTGTTTTCTCTTCTTTTCTTTAAATAAATTTATTTTGTGAACTTAACCGTCTAAAAGCCGCAGGAAATGGAGAAAACTTTTTTAGAAATTTTTATAAAAAATCATAATTTTTGGAGAATACAAAATGTATACAAATTTAAATGAAATATTTTAAATAAATCAAAAAAATAATAATTTATAATTTATGCTGTTATATGCCACTCGCATCCAGTTTTTGTCTTATAGGTATTTTATTTTCCGTCTGTCCCTTTACAATATTGAAAATAAAAATTCATATAAATTTTGAAGTATTTGTTTAGACATTATTTCAATACCTTTGTTAAAACAAAATGTATCCCCTATTTATTATTTAATTTTTTTTACAAATTGTACTTCCCCAACTGATTTCAGTATGCCGCCGTAGAAAACATATATTTATTAAAAACCACCTGGTCACCTCATATATATTATTCTTTTTTATTGCTTTATTAGTCATTGAAAGAAATAAAATTAATATTAAAAAAAATCTACAAAAACAATAATAATAATAAAAAACATAAACAAAATAGAAACAATTTCTAATAAAGTGTTAAATAATCCGGCAATCAAAGTTTTGGGCGCACGCACCCGATATTTTTATCATTTATTTACTTTAGCTAACAGCGAACAGCAACAACAACTATAAAAAAATGCCGTTTTTTCTAAACATTTTAACACAACAGCGTCCAGATAAAATAAAAAATGTGCGATGCGAATATCTAGTAGAACGCGCCAAAATACCAACAACATTATAAGAGGAGAAAAAAATTGAAAAAAAAAATCATGTCAGAAATATGTCAAAAATATTTTTTTTGTTTACATAATAAAAAAGCATTCAGTCACATTCAGAAGAAATTAAGAGAAATATTGAATTGATTTTAAAAATCGAGAAAAGTATTTATTTAAAAAGAGTATTTGCTGAGAATGAGTATTATTCTTATTTTTATAGAAGAGCAAAATGTATTTTTTAGGAGAATAATATTTAACGGTAATTAGTGTTGCCGGACTAAATTTTGCTGTAGCTTGTTTGTTAACTGCTAAAGAAACCATGAAAAGACTAACTTTGGTTGTAAATTATTTAAACAGCTTCCAAATTGTGGGACCATTTCCCCTGAAATGGTATAACCCAACAAAGCTAATATTCTTAATAGCCTATCTGAAAAAGTATTATAGTGAGAGCTATTGTGTAAACTATTTTCTTATCATAGTGCATTGATAAAATGAGAAAACAAAATATTAGATGTTTGTCAATAATTTTCTATTAAAATTTCAATAATATTAAGTCTATATTAGTAATCGAATAAAATGGGGAAGCAGTAGTAGCTCACCTGAATATATCAAATTAAGTGTAATATTTTAAAGAGTAGGGTGGATAAGGCCAGCGGTGGGAAAAGTATTTATTTCATTTTCCCATACATGAAAGAGTAATTTACTGAAAGTCTTATAATAATTTTCATATCAATTTTGAATGGATAGGTCGAAATGAATTAATGGATCCTATATAAAATAAATACTAGGACCGCGAAGCTCACCGGTAATACAAAAAAAATCTCCTGTTTTATATATACATATTTAAACAGATTTCTAAATAATTAAGTAGCAAACTAGGTAATTATTTTTTTAAGTATTAAAACTCTTATTAAAACTCACTTGATACAACTTACCGACGAACGGATAGACATCTTTTCCCCAAAAATTTATAGGAGGAATGACAAACCAATACATAATACTGGTTATATATAAAAACTAACTTAACCCGATGCGCTTTGCTACCCTATATCTCTATATATGGGGCAACTAATCTCTGTCGTTTTATCACCAATAAAATTTTTAATACAAAGTTTTTTTTTTTTTTAATTTTCACTTAATGAATACTACGAAACATGTGAAAACTAATATTAATTTTTTTATAGGGGATAATCTTTCCCACGGAACTTATGTCCTGTTTTTATTTTAAGAAATTAATTGTCACATTTTACGGAATTCAACGTAACAATTCTTTTGATAAAATATTTAAAATATTTCCTTTATGAGTGGCTACCATTCCCCCAGGTCATATCCGTCCCATTTTATTTTCAAATATGCAGACTTCTGATAAAGTTATACCAACAACAAATGCTTCCCTTTACTGTAATATGTATTTTTCAAGATATTAGTATTTACTTTATATAGGGGCTACCATTTCCCCCGCTCCTAACCATGTTATTTTAATTTCATGCATTTCTCAGATAAGAAAACAATTTTCACAAAGTTTGTAGGTTCTTACCATAATAGTTTTTTTAATATGCCACTGAAATGTTTGCTTTGTATAAGGGCCACTATTTCCCCAGGTCCTACCCACCTACATACTTGCATTTGAAATTATAGAGGCTTTAGAGGAAGTTATTCTAACAAAATCTTAAAAAGTTTGCTTTAATAGTTTCTAAGATATACGATATTTAATATTTTCGTTTTATGAGGGGTATCATGCCTCTGGTCCTTTCCATTAAATTTTGATTTTTTTTCAAAAATATATAAGTTATCTAATAATTAGTATTTTCTTTTTATGGGGGCTATTACTTCCCTTTAAACCTTTTCGCCTCATATTTATCTCAATTATGTAGATTTATAATACAATTTCAAGAAAATTTGTCCAGTGCAGGCACGGATCCACGGGGAGGGAAAAAAGGAAATTTCCTCCTCCCCAAAAATGATCAATCTTAATGGAAAAAATGTACTAAATCATGAAATTTAAGGAAATAATTTGGAAAAATATTCTAGTTCTCTCCCCCAAAAGCTATAGCTGGATCCGAGCCTGGTCCATTGGTTTAGCTGTCTATAAAGCACAAAAAACACTTTTAATTTTTATATACATACTGTTGTATTTATTCTTACTTCAATATATGCTGCCAATCTGGCCACTTTTATTACAATTAACAGAATGTTAAATGTGTTCTAGTTACCAAAGAAAAATACTGTTAAACTTAACATGATTTAACAGTGAGAGCCGTTATTAATGTAATAAAAATCATGTACATATTTCCGAGTTTAATGTCATGATTTTCTGATTAGAGTAAATCAAAAATTTTTAACAAAAAAAGTAAATGCTTCTGTTAATAAAATCACATACATATATACAAACAAATACATGGCTCCACTCTTAAAACTCAATTTGGAAGAAAAAAAAATACTCTTGTTAATTTTTTGTTATTGTGGTTTTGATAAATACAAATAGAAGAGCTACATACATACGTACTTGTATAATTTTATTCAATCTAATGTTACGTAAAGTGTGTGTTTTTATTTGTTTTTGTATTTTTTCCAAACAAAATTCAATGTGTTGTTGTTTTTTTGTGTGTTTTGTATATCTCTGTGTGCTTTTTTTGAGTTCATTCTTTTCAATTCATTGTTGTTTGTTTTTTTGCTTGTGTATTTTTCAGATAATCAACAACATATAACACCGAAACGGAACAAAGACGGTTTCAATGTGAATGCAGTCGTACAACGGATATGAATCGTAAGGGAGCAAATAAAAAATAAAATAAAATTTATTACCGATTGAAAATTAACGGAAAAAGATGAAAAATTTTATAACCAAAAAAATAATAAAAGTGAAAATAAATTAATAAAAAATAAATCAAAAGTGCAAAAAAGTTTAATAAATTATATTTAATTTTTATATTAAAAAAAGGAAAAAAAAATACCAATTCAATGTATTGCTAAGCAAAATAAAAAAAAAATATTTTAAATTTTATTTAAAATTATAGTGAAAGAAAAAAAAAAAAAGAAAATAAAATAAATTTCGGGGGAAATTTGTGTATAATGTCTAAAAGTGCTACTGAGCAATTTCAAATTAAAAAGAAAAGAAAACATCCGTTAAGTGTTAACGTCACTACACCCCTAAATAAATCAAATAAACGTTACGTACACTCAGTAGTGTCGTCGACGACATCAGACTTGTTAATTAAAGAAAATTACTCAGAATTTCAAATTGATGATAAAGAATCAAAATTCAATAATTCTTTGCTACAAATAACTAATAATAAATCTATAAACGGATCAGCAGCAGCAACGTCAGCCGCAGCTGCGGTCTATAATTTTAGAGACTCAAAGTGTATAACAGCTAATACTATATTAACAACAGCAACAACAAACACTACACAAGTAGCAGCAGGCGCAGCAGCAGCATTAGGCGCAACAAGACTACAAAATTGTTTACGTGATCAAACACAGGTATTGCGTCACGACAACATGCCACTCTCACACGGCTTTTATGTTAAGGGAGCTTTGGCCAGCAAACGTGGCCTTAAATCACTAAAAACAAATGGTGCCTCGGGTTCTTCATCTACAGCTGCTACTATCCAGCCTCATGAGGAAGCAAAGCGACCGCGTAGAAGCAATGAAAATATAAAATTACGTTCGCCGGCTTTAATGGCCGGACAAACGGCTAACAATTTACAACTTTCCTATTTGTTGGGTGAGTCTTTGGCACGTCATGGACGTTTGCAAGATGCTTTCGATATATATGCTTTGATAGCCAGTGAACAGCCTGAGGGTTTTATACCTTTGGAAAAGTTAAATATATTGGCTACCGCCCTATTAGAACATATACGCATTTTAAGCTCAAATTCCAAAAAATCTCCCGAACTAATAGACTCCGAAATGGATCCTCTTAAAGTGAACATAACCTCTACGGGTTTAAGCTGTAAAGGCAACATTAACGAGCATCAGAAACTAATAACACCGTTGAGAAATAAATATGCTTCTGCTACGGCCGCTAATGCCTTTAATTGGCAATTGCCTTCATCCGGTTTAAGCACAAAACTGAAAGATATGGGTACAGATTTTTTGGCATCAGCTGTGGGTGGTAATTTGGATTTACATGCTCCTTCAAGAGAGCTAGCGGCAGTTGCTGGCACTCAGCCACCAGAAGATTACGATCCTTTATTGTGTCCTTTGTGTCGTGATGTTTTACGTTGTCCGGTGACCACGAATTGTGGTCATACCTTTTGTCGTCAATGCTGTGAAACCATTACAATGTGTAATATTTGTCATGTAAAATTTCCACGCTGGCAAAAGGATGAGTTCAGCATCAGTGACTCAACAAATATAAATATTAATGGCCTTAACAGCCAACAAAGCAACAACAACAAAGCTTTAGATTTAACCACACCCCTGGCAACATTGTCAACAGCTACTACCACCACTACTACCAGCATGGATTTAAATATCAATAGTTTGGCTCTTGGCAGTCAACAACAACATTTATATTCCTCAACAACATCTCCTACTTATTCTACCTCTATGTCAGCCACAACATCTTCTTATTCCTCCTCCACTTCATCATCATCATCAGCAGCATCTTTAGTTGCCGCACTTAATGATTTGCCACGCCTACAAATTATTGCCACTCCCTTGGCCTCACCCACTACCGTTACTACCACTACTATAGCCTGTACTACAGATACAGCCACCACTACCATGGCTTCCACCGCTTCTACCAGTGGTGTGGCACCACGTTCCACTAGTTCTAATGATAACATGAAATTTATGCCCGATGTTTTGGTACGACGTTTGGTAGAAAAATGGTGGGGTGCCGATTTACAGGCGAAAAAAATCAATGAGACTGCTACCAGTTATATGCATTTAAATCTACTCGATGATGCTTTAAAATATTGTAATGCCAGTTTGGAGAAATGTAAGTAAAAAGATTTGTTTTTTAATAGAACTTTAAATATTTCTAAAGTTGTAAAAGAAAAAAAGAGACATTTTCAATTGCTTAGTAGCTAAGGTTTTATAAAACCTTGACATTTTTCTGTTCTTGTTCTTGTTTTTTTGTTTTTTTCTTTGAGAATATTCAACAGACATTTTTTACTATCATGGCCAATTGTGGCGTGGCTGTTTTATGTTTTAAATATCCTTGATGCTGGCAAATTATTTAGATTGTTTTTGATTAAACTTTATTTTCTATAACAAAAAGTAGTGGACAATTATTGAACTATTGTTGGGTGATAATTAGAAAAAATTGTTGGTTTTGCATGATATTATTGGAAATACACTGAAAGGATATTTGTGATTGTTAGTATTTAGTAAAACGGATTTGATTTAATAGCTGGTACATTATAATAGATCATATTGCCAGCATTTATTTGCCACATCTCCAACATTATATAATTTTCTGAATGAAGGTCAAAGGCTGCATTTGGTATATAATCTGAAATTTAAAGAGTAGCTATATATTTTTTAAAATGACATAAATTATAAACTAATAATTATAAATTATAGCTATTTTACGCAATCACTTCAAATATCGGAGTAACTTATTATTTACAAGACATTATAATTTTTAAATGAAAATTACGTATAAACATAGTTCAATTTTATGTTTCATCGCTTATAGTTTTATTCTACACTCTCTTAATTCACCATATAATGTCTTTAAAATAAGACATAGAAACTAGCATAAAATTTATAGCCTTTTTACCAAACGTCTTCACTTTCCTCCACTCTAAGTAAAATTGCCCCCTTTAGCCGAAAGCTTATTACAAATTCAATAAAAGTACTTCTACACCTTAACATGTTTTATTAATTTTTTATTTTTACACGTTCTTTTTTTATTTATATTCTTTGGCAAACAATTTTTACATTTCTTTTCTATTTTTTTATTGAACATGGAAAATTTTCTTCTTTATAAGTCAAATAACAATTTTCCACAAATATGTTAAAGGCATTTAATGGAAATTTATCTTCTTTTTCCTCCTCATACAGCCGCTAAACAATTTTGTTGCTAAACATTCTCTAGAAAACTTTTTTTTTTATATTTTACTTTTCAATAAATCAATAAAGAAGAAAATAATAAATAAAAGCAAATAAAATTTACATAAAATTTCCTACTTCATTCAAATATTCCTTTCTTTAAGAATTTATGGTCCTGAACCAACACCCAATAATAATAAAATATATTTTTTTTTTTTTGTAATTTGTATAAATGTTTTGATGTCATAGTATTATGAAAGGATTTTTCTTCTTCATCTTTAAAATAATGTACGTAATAGGATATGTAATATTATTAATAACAACAACATCTATTCATATGAGAATGTTTAAGGATATTGAATGTTGTAATAACTTAATATATATATGTATGTATGAGTGTAGTATAGATCTCATTACAACTATAAGTTGTTAGTTGCATGAGTTGTTGGGTGGAAGCAACATCAACCACATACATATTATGTTTTGTATGTAATATATGCAACAAGTTGTAATAAAAAAATATATATAAAAGAAAACTATATATATTTGTTTAAGTTTATAAATATCCTTATAAACTAATACATGTCATGTACATGGTTTTCTTCATACATATTTTTATAAAACTACCCAGTAGATCTAATAATAGGTTCTGAAGAATACATTTCTGTAGGTATTTGTATTTTATGTCATGCTAGGCTATTACTTTACTGCTTCGCAGTAAGCTAGAGTATAATCTGCTAAATGTTTCGTTCTGTATTTATGTAATAAATATATTTAAGTGGTATTTGTTGCATAATGTTAAGTAGATTTTAATCTAAAATATCTTTTATCATTTTTGGTATAAGCTTAAGAAAAATTTTTTGTTAGTTGTCATTAATCAAAACTGCAGGGTTTTTCTTATATATACTTAGTTATTGTCTTGTATCTCTGCAAATGCTACGCCTTTTGACATTCTTCAATGTCCTTTCATCTAGTTTTATATTCTCTTTTAAAGAAAATATTTCTAAATATTTATATAAGCATATGTGTATGTATATTTTCTTCTATGTATGTGACTGTTGCTGCTCTGGGTATATGTGTCTGGTTACTAAGGGCAACAATTTTGAAAAGAATATATGGACATACATATATACATCTATAAAATTTTAACAAACTTCTCTGCAATAGTATGAAATTATACAGCATAATACAAACAAATATTAATATAAAGAAAAAAATAATCTGCAAAATACTTAAAAGTAGGAAAAGAAACAGACAATTTGTATGAATATCTAATTAGGAATTTTAAGAAATATAATCTTTTTTTTCTTAAATAAAACTGTTAAAATCATATTGAGACAAAAGTGTTTGTTATTGGAGTATTAAGGCTTCTTTGGAGTTTTAAGTAAAGCATTTTGACCCTACTTTCTTTATTAAAGTGTCTTTGGTAACCTTATTACTATAAGTAATATTTTATTCTTAGGATTTAAATATTTCAATCTACTGGGATCACGGATTTAGTACGTTTTGCCCCAATAAAAAGGGTATTATAATAAGAAATAGCAAATAATAAAAAAATATAAATAAATAAATTACGGCTTAATCGATAGTAGTAAACGACACACAGGTAATACCAGTGTTGAAGGTGCTTAAGGACTTGTGAGATCTTCATTGGATGTTACGCCCACTTTTTTCAAATTCTTAAACGACTTCACCGATTCTCACGATTTTTGACACACCGGTGGTGCGTATAGTTTATGCTAGAATTCGGTTGGATGTCAACCCCATATTTTATGTTCACTTTTTTAAAACTCTCAAACGGCGGATAGGTCCAGGTAGAGTAGTAAATATTTATATCGCCTAATAAGGGATAGCGAAGCGCACCATGAAATTCTCGTACAATATAAGTAAATAACAAATAATTTTTATTTATTTACTGCAACATAACATTCGATTCGGTCGCGAACATCCGCGAACATGTTTTCTAGCCATCAACCCCCTTATTGCTTGGTATACGTGCTATTTACACTTAATAATTCTCATTTAGTTTATACCTTTATTCATACATAAGGTTTGATGTTATGTTGGCAGTGTAAGCGAGACAAGAATTTGATAGTCACTTATCGAAACAAACTAATACGGATAGTAGATACTGAAACGAATAGACTTCGGTTTACTTTCAATAGAAGGACTTCTTTCATTCAATACAATGGCTTTTGCTTAATATTCAATACGAAGGTATCGGCTTACTGTTTAATACAGAGACTTTAGTCTACTCTTCAATACATAGACTTCGGTCTAACATTCAATACATAGACTTTGGTAGCTGTTCAATTTATGGATCTTGGAAACATCTGAACTACAGCAACTGAACTAGAGCTTGTGGATCCTGGACTACAACTGTTTTAAAACTTAACATTTTAAACTCAATCAAAAATATATATTAATTTTGTTGTAAATTAAGGTTTTGTGGATCTTGGAAACAACTGAACTACAGTAACTGAACTAGGGCTTGTGGTTGCTGGACTACAACTGTTTTAAAACTTAACATTTTTAATTCAATCAAAAATGCTCACTGGGTTTTCTTTACGTTTCAGTTCTTTTAGCCTTTTTAGTGTTCATACCAATTTTTATACGCATAGTTATAGTTATAACTTTGTAAATAAATGGAATACAAATCTTTTTACATATTTTAAAATTTCATTGGTTGATTGTATATAATATGTAGTTTTTGTGCTCATAGTTCAAGGATAAATATTTACATAAGATTTTTTCGCAAAAATACAAATGTAATTTATCTTATATACAATTACAGCGAAAATACGTTGATGCTTAAAATTCAAAATTATAAAGAAAAACAAAAAACGCATTAAATTACTTTAAACTAGCTATGAGTGTTCTAAAATATTTCTTAAAAAGATTTTAAATTTTATTAAAATTAACAACATTTAGTTTTTTAACATATAAATAAAATAATTTATATATCAAAGATTAAAAAAAAAAATAGTTAAGAACTTTATTGCATGTTTCATGTTATAAATGCTTATTTTGCTTAAAATTTGCTGGCTTAAATTTTAATTTCAAAATTTTTCCATGTCAAGATTTTAGTTTTTTTTTTTTATTTTAATTTAATAATTTAAATTTATTTCTATATATCTTAGCCTAATTAACTTTTTATTACATTGATTTGTTAATATTTTTTTTATCACTGAATAAGATATAAACATTTATACTCATCAAATATAAAATACTTTTTAATCTATTTGAAATGTTTATAATGACTTATAATAATATATGTCATTTACATGTCATAAATTTTGACATTTTGAAAACATTTTATATTTTGATTTTAAACTAAAGTCTTAAATTTTATGTTACATTAAGAAATATTATTTATTAAAGACATAAAATTTTAAAAATGTCTAAAATTTAAAAAATTTATTTCATACATATAGATAATAAACTGAATAGATAAAATATATGTAATAGCTAAACATATCAAAATATATATAAACATAATAAAATATATTTTTGTAGCTTAAAAGAAACATTTTGACAGTTCCCTTGTCTGGTTACAAGCAATTAATAAATTTCAACTTTATTTTAAAGTAAATAATGTAAAATATAATAATAAATTATTTAAAAAAATTGATAGCAAATAACATAAATCAATTGTCTGTTTTAATTTAAATTCCTCATATTTTGTCTGATTGTTAAGAGATCTTACAAAATTCGTTCCCTTTAAAGTATAAATATAAAACATCTGCTTAGTTTAGCTACAGGTTGACTTTTTCAACATTTTGTGGTTGTTTTTTTTTTATCTTAACATATGTTGGCTTCCCCTTTTCCCCACTTACTAAAAGAAAACATATTTTCTTTGCCTTTTTATTTCCATTCAACTTCCCTTCTTTCAAAAAATTTAAATTTGCTGTTAATGTTCTTAATGCTAGTGATTATGTAATTAAGTTATTTTTGCTCTTCTTAGAAAAAGATTTTCTAAAATCACAATTGTTCTAACAACAGAAAATTTTGTATAATTTTTAAATAAACTTTTTAATGGCAGCGCCAAAGATTAAATGACTTACATAATCATCAATCAATTTATCAAGAGTTTTTTTGATGGAAGTAAAAGAAAAACATTAAGTACTTGAGATAAAACAATTTGTATGTTATTTAGGGGAATAAGAAAGGGATTATAAACCAATTTTGTAAATAGAAAAAGGAAATGATTTTTGATAAAATTTAAAATAAGATTTGGATGCAAAAGGATCTTAAGGATAGGAATTATAGTTATATATTTCTCATACCATATAAGATTTTTCTTATTGAAAATCAACCAAATCGGTTTTAAAATGTCAGAGTTATGAGATTAGTTTTTTCTATAAAACAATAATAAAAACGATTTCGAAATTTGTCAAAATATTTCTGTAATCAATTCTAGCAAATAAACTGGGTTTTATCCAGTTTATCCAGTTCAGGAAATCTATTTTCCTGAAGCTCTAGTTATTTTACAGAGGTGTCTAGTTTATTAATTTATCAGAAACATTTGCGAGAAATTTCTTATTAAAAATTATTCAAATGGGTTTAAAAATATTAGAGTTTAATGAGGAGAAAATATAACATCCGGCGGAATTATTTCATTGGAAAAAGATCATTAAATCAGTTAATAATTAAACAAAAATAACGGTCTAGATATCTTATAGAGAAATGTAATATATTTAAATATTCGAAATATTGTCGCTATATTTACAAATTATTTGAAATATGGGAGAATATCAGGTGCCGATTCAGCTGAAGCTTTTGGGGGAGGAAAAAAGAATGATTTTCTGAACTATTTTCTTAAATTATATGATTTAGTACAGATTTTTTATTAAGCGCTTTTATTTTGGGGATGGAAATTTCCTTTTTCCCCTCCCCGTGGATCCGCGCCTGGAGAATATGAGAGAAATTATATAGAAGATCCTCCAAAATTTTATGTTCATACCCTACACCACCAAAGGTGGTTGGGGTATTATGTGTTTGTGCAAATATTGTAATTTTTTTTC